>CABFOW010000186.1:59986-133875 GCA_902141385.1 Timema californicum
ATATATATATATATATATATATATATATATATATATTTACACACACGTTATCGACTGAATCTTTATGCCATACAACACTGACCTGTAAAAGGTGAAAGCAAAGTATTATTTTCATACTTGTCCCGCGTCTTACTAGACGTCCTGGCTACCCCCATATTTACACAAATGTGCCAAGATCAGGTTTGCGTGGATTAAGAGTGAGAGATAGTTTAAAGGAACACTGAGAAGAGTTGGGGACGTTTAGAAATCCCGGATTATTTATTAAATGGTTTGATATTTTTTTAATGTGGCTTTCATCAATTTATAGGCGAAAGCTCTAATCAGTTAAAGGGTTTTAATCTACATTTTTTAAAAAAAAGTGGATAGCTTTTATAAAACCCTAAAAAAATCCCAGATTATCTTAAAATGTCCTGTTGTGAATGTGATCAATAAAAACATTTTTTTTTATAAAGGAAGGCTTTATATAGGTTTTAAAACTTTTGATTCAATCTCAGAAGTGCCAATGTCCACTTATTATGTAGTTGAATTATTTTAAATAACTTTTAAAATAAAAATTTAAAGTTTTTATCTGGCCAAAAACCTGCTAATAATTTCGCCTACATTTGGTTGAAAACTGTATTTAAAAATATTAAACAATGTCTTAAATAGTGCTGGATTGCTAAACATCTGCAACGCGTCTCAGTGCTCTACCTTGTAACACCCTTAAGGCGAAAAATACCTCAGTACTCCCCATTATGGATTCTAGCCCTGACCTTCCCATCCCTGGTAAACCCTAGGAGACTGATGGCTTTGCCCACATGCTCAATAGTGCGGTTAGTATGTTTACAGAAATCCGGAACAATGTTAACACACGTCAAGGATGTTTGCTAAATCTTTGGAGAAATTGTTTTGGTTGTTTGGTACGATTGGAGTTAGACTTTGCTCAACGTATGATCCACTTTGTGTGTGTGTTTTACAGGTTTCACCTTCCGTCCTCTCTCTCTGCCTCGTGTTAGAACTTCCTAGCCCTGGCACACATGAGTCTTGGCAGACTGCACATTGCACGCAGGGCAGCCACATAAGAGGCGGAGGGTAGCCATACCACAGGAATAGGTTCCGGCAAGGCACGATATATTGAAAATTATAGCCTGATTTTGAGATATGACAGAATTGTATCCATTCAAACATTTCTTAAACAAGTACCACAAACAAATAGTCTGATTTGTATCCATTTTCATAATATCCACAAAATACTGAATTGTATCCATTCTGAATGGTCTCCATTCAGATATTTTCTTAAAAAAGCACCACAAATAAAAAGTCTGATTTGTATCCATTCTCATAATATCCACAAAATCCTGAATTGTATCCATTCTGATTTGTATCCATTTATCCTACCAAAATCATACTATAGTCCTTAATAAACTTTCAGGGGAACAATTGACATGACGCGTGAATTGAAGGACTTCTTCTGGATTTAGATTCTGAGTAAAAACTTATAAATTAATAATTTAATTTAACTACTCATTTGGTAAAAAAAAAAAGTTGAAATCGATAATCTTGGGGTTAAGTACTCGCCTCAGGACTTGATGTTTATGGGTTCAAACCCAGCTGTGGTCAACCGATTTTTCTTGAGGGATAAAAATTCGTAGAATTACTTTCTTCGGAGGGTAAAGTAAAGCAGTCGGTCCGATCATATCGATTGTGGCACATAAAAAAACTGGAAGGTATGTTAAAATACCTTTCTTGCAGAGTTGGTAGGCCCTTTTGCTCTTTCTTATAGAAATTGTCATATGCTGATACAATCAGTCTGTTCAGAAAGTGCATGTACCTCAAATAAATCAAATAAAAAGTGAAAAAGGACGCAGATGATTTGTAAAAGTGAGTACCCGAGAAAAAGAGAAACCCATGGTAGGTTAATGCTATCATCGGAAGTTCCAGACAAAGTTTTTAGGAAATCATATCGACTGAATAGAATCCAGTTTGATGGAGTTCATCAGCTGATTGAAAATGACAATACAGGTTAAGAATGCAAAGTTGAGAAATCTATTAGTAGTGAATAAATACTGTGTAAAACTTCGTGATGCTGGTGCAGACACAGGAAAATTGTAGAGCTACTACAACCAAAGCGCAACACATTTATTTCTATACTGCGCCTGCGTTTTGACCAATGTGTGGTAAACTATTAAAAAAATCGTGTTCTAGAGATTCTTCTCTGAATCAGCTTCCCCTCTTCCACCCCACCCACATAGCTTAGGCTACGGACCCCCCCCTCCCCCAACACTGGTAGTGGAGCTGAAATCATAGCAGAGCTTACAACTCAAACATCCAAAGAGTAATGGTGAAGGCCTCACAGAGGGTGCAGCTGAAAGTGGTGCAGAGAGGAGATAGACTCGTATAGCGAAGCTGGTTGCAGAGTGGACAATTCACTTTGTGATTTGAGACTGGTTGAGGCGGATGGTATAATAATTTCTGCGAGCTATATTTAATGTAGTAAAGTTAGTTTTCCGAAACGTATGGTGAAACATTGATTTCTAAAGTTAACAGCAGAATTCCTGTTTGCCAGAACAATAAAGAATATAGAACATCAAAGTGTTTATTGAGATCCTCGTATTTTCAACAACAAAAAATTGTTGAATATTTTTGAAGTTTTTCATATAAATTATTAAATTCTCCATAAACATCTTGTTGTTTGTTTATTTCGTGGATCCAGTCTTCTCTATTCAATGAGTTAATAATAATAAATTTTAAAGCTGTATTTTCAGCTAATGTCAAACTCTTGCTCGATATTCCGCGGTTGTTCAGAGACAACAGGTTTTTACGCGCTCTAATATTCTGTGTGTGTGTGTGTGTGTGTCGGGTGTATCGTTAGACGAAAGGCGGCAAAACGTTCTCTGGTGGGATTGATGAGAACTTAAGCAAATAAAAGTATATCTACAGTAGCCCCACAGCTTCTTTAGTGCTGACTGGCAGCTGACAGCTAATGACTTTGAAAAGTTACCAGACCAAATTGTGTATCCCAACGCCGAACCATATGACTTCTGACAGTCAACATTTAGGTAGAAGTCAGCTGTGACCTGTCAGTCAGCACCAAAGACGCCACGGGGCTACTGTATTTATCTTAAATATATTACAAAGATTCAAAACTAAATTACATGTTAGCGCTGGGTTTGCTATAATGTAAAATGTTTTTAAAATGTGTACTTTAACCTATGAATCTGGGGATTAACTCACGAGTCACTCTCGTTAATAACGTATCTCACACCACGGATAGCACCTGCTTAGGTTTAGGTAATACAGCTTGAACCAGGCGTCGCAACACTAAGAGCCTCCGCGCACTAGCGGCATCGTCGTGCAGCATGGCTACCGGAAAAAAGAGATCGCGGCCAACAGTGTGTCCATGTCGCATTTGCTGGCTATTGAGTTCGTACAGTCAATCTCGCAGTTGCTATTTGGTACCTCCTAAGTAAGTTTAAAGAAAAATAACAGATTTTTGACGCACCCTATCATGAAGTATCGTCAAGAACAGAGGATGATTAACAATTTTTAACAATAGCTAAGGTCACATGTCGAAAGATTTTTTAATTATACCAGAATGTCTGCGAAAGCATTATGTGAACCATTAGATATACTAAATGATTCAATCATACGACAGGACAAACCCATGAGAAAAAGCTTTCACCCAAAAGAAAAGCTTATAATGACATTGAAGTAAGAATAATGCATAAGGTTCCTCAAGAAAAATATCATACTTTTTTAATTGGTTTCAATTCTAACAAAATTAAATGATATTGTTTTTTTAAAGGGGAATAAACACACTAGAGAAACAAAAGTTATAAGCACACATAGCAAATGCACGCTAGACTGGAGAGAGTGATTGGCTTCGTCACGTATTGTTCTTGCCGTTGTGTAATCGCCTGTTGTGCGCGTCCACCCATTACATTCTGTACAAACCACTGGCTTCCATGTCGCGTGTGCATCACTCGTATTCTCATTGGCCGCGCAGGTGTGGCAGGATATATTTAGACTAGGAAAATTTTAGGTAGTGGTTCTTTGTTAATGCCGCCTGTCAATACCACCCCTTTTTTAATATCTTTGTCAACGCCGCTATGTAGTTCTTAGGAAATCTTTAGACTAGGGAGTTTTTAGGCAGTAGTTCTTCGTTCAATTTAAATGACTCGCTCACGAGTGACCCATCACTACAGACCTCAGAACTCATTTGTTAGTGTATCTTTTGGACGTTTATTAATTTTATTGCATATATATTGTTAATTCAGTGTAATGCTAGCTTAAAACATGCTCAAATGTAAGAGAAGGCTTATGCCTTAATTCCGTCATGTAAATAAAGACAATAATAATAATAATAATAATAATAATAATAATAGGTGATACAGCTAGGGCCTGACTTCGCATCGTAATACGGTTTTCTGTATATTACTTTAGAAAACAATGGAACCGGGAACGGTGAAACCAAATTTATCTTATTTAAAAAAATATATAATTAAATTGAAAAATCATTATTTTAATACCTGATTTGGTGGCTGCATCATCTAACGCGTCGCTCTCGTGTTATACTGTATTACGGGTGACGGGAATATAAGCTTGGTGTTCAGAGAGCATTTTATCATAGATGGTTTTCCAATCTACCTCCACGCATGTGCGGGTACATTTACTCTAAAATTCTATATTACAAATACCTATTTAATTAAAGAAATTAATATACATATATAGCCTGAATGGGTACTAGGATGCAGTGGGGAAGAAATAATATATATTTTTTAGCTTATTCCAATGTATCTGTTGTCAAATGAAGAATGCAAAAAACCACACAATACTACTTCTTGTTCGAACGTAATCTTGTATCTAGTTAATCGTCAGTAAGATCTTCCAAAAAAAGACCACGTGTATGAAAGTGATTAATGTCAAACTATTAAGAAATGTTACATTCTTGCTTAGTACTAATATACTCTCAACTAGCAAGAAGTATAGGGTAAAAAAATTTAAAATTAAAAAGGACAAAAAGGGTAAAAAGTAAATTAATTCAATTATTTTTAATGAAGATTACAAAGAATTCAAAGGTTAAAAAGTGCGATAAGAGAAAAATTATATTCTCATAGAGTAAAAATGGTAAAAAGACGAAGTAAAAATTTCAAAAGAGCTAAAAAGATTAAAAAGAAAAACTAAGGTATATTGTGATAAGACACGGTAAAAATAAAAGTAGTAATTAAAGGGGGTAATACACACAATTCCATATCTAAGGAACGATCAAAATTAATGATTCAAGTATACCACCTCAAAGTTTTCACAAGACTGAATTTAGGGTCATGGTTTTTATTCCTGGAAAGACCGAAAATTGTAATATTGGTAAAATTGAGGCTGCCTCTTTCACAAGTGAAAAATTAGCGGATAGGGATAGAGAGCTATCTATGTGCTAGAAATAAGTTAATTTGTAAGTCATCTGATGATATAATCAGTCGGTTCGGATAGTGCGCATTAAATACCTTGAGTAAAATATTAATAATAACAATAAAAACTCGCTGGTATTTCCTTAACCAGTTTGACGAAAAGAGAAGAAAAAGAAGAGAGAAGAACCTGTAGCGTAATGAAGTTAGTGAAGAAGGAGTTGAAATGGGAGAGGTACTTTTTTTCTAAAATTAAAAAAAAAAGTCTCCAATAGAAACTCACGCTGGATCCAGAGTCCTTGAAGAGATATCGCGCCGAGCACGAAGAGGATTTCCTCCTTTCTGGAAACATAATACCAACACAAGCATCAGACACCACAAGTATTTTCCCAATACGATTAATGGCGTTAAGGAGTTGGTAGTGGTGTAGTGGAGAGGTTTCAAGCAGCCACACGAATTTAGTGAAGTTGATTTACCTCGGGGAATGGAGGAAATGTATTTGGAAACCTTAAAAATGTATTTTTTTATCACTGCTTCTTACTACCCGTTTTGGCTGTATTAATTTTAACTGTAGTAGCCCCATGGCTTCATTGGTGTTGACTGACAGCTGACAGCTTTGAAAAGATACCAGACCAAATTATGTATCCCTACGCCGAACCATATGATCTGCAAAAACATGTGCTTAGCAGCTGTCACTTCTGACAGTCAAAATTTAGGTATATACCTAAATGTTGACTGTCGGAAGTCAGCTGTGATCTGTCAGTCAGCATTAAAGAAGCCATGGGTAAACTGTACGCTGGTATACGAGTAAATAGAGATGAGTAAGGTATAATTAAAAAGATATGTATTTGTGGTTGCGTTAANNNGGGGGGGGGGGGAGGAAATCATTCAGGAAATAATACTCGCAGTACACTCAGACAAGATTCTAATTCCAACCTCTCCCTCACTGGCAAAACACTTTAGATGATCCTGGCATTTTATCTGCGTCCCAATCGACGTGAGTCTTAACCTTTTTACTTCTCGCCACGTTTAATTACCCGTTTGGGCTATATGTTGGATACGATAATGAGGATCAACAAAAGTAAATATGTACAGTAAAGGGGAAACCAGTGGAATATAGAACTAGGAGATATAAAGTTACAGTAAGTAATGACGTTCTGCTACTTAGGAAATAAAATATCCAAATATAACAGAAGCAAGAAAGATACTATAAGTAGAATAGCGCAGGCGAAGAACGTTTTTCATATCATAAATACATTACTATTCTTGAATATCATAGATTTGGAAATCAAGGAACGGTTCCTAGAGGCATTATTTGTTTGGAGCGTTATGATTTTTGAATGTGAAACATGGACCATTGGAGCAGCTGAGAATAAACGTTTAGAAACATTTGAAAATTTGGTGCTACAGAAGAATATTGAAAATATCATGAGATGGAGATGATATCAAATACAAAGGTGTTAAGGAAATCAAACGAAGAAAAGAAACAAGGGGAAAGGTATACAGCAAAGAAGAGTTAACATAATAAGACATATACTGAAACATGACAGTTTGAAGAAGATAATTTTAGAATTATATGTGGGAGGGAGGGAAGCATTCAAGAGGGTGATCAAGACTCGAGTACATGAATTAGATAACGAACTCTGTTGGCAAAAGAAGGTACGTAATTAATTAGCGTGATTGGCCAGGCAGGGCAGTAAGTTTCTCGTGGTAGGAGGGGAGGGTTCTACTTCAAGGTCTGGTCCATTGACTATGATGTCATAGCCTATGTCTTGTCGCATATCGACTAGGCTGGAGTCAATTTCAAGAGCGATAAATACCTTATTTATCTCGCGGAGTAAACGCTGTAACTTTTTTGTTTTGTGTTTTTATATGTCTTAAATTTTAATTAATTAAAACAAATTTTCTCATTGTACTGTACATGTCATCGATTGAATGTAATAATAATACCCGTAAATATTTAAGTATAGTTAAATATAAACTCTACTACTAGCTTCTTTTTTTTTAGGAATTTTCTAACTAAGGACCATTCTGCTGAAATGTTTAAAACAATTAAAAATACCATTTATCAAAATCAACAAACTTGCACATTACATTGGTAGAATGTGAGTAAATTAATGATACAGGTAACCTTCAATGTGCATGTACAAATCGGAGTATTTTTGGTCAAAACTGTAAATAAAAACATTAAATAATAATAATAATAATAATAATAATAATAAAGCACGCTCGCTCGACCAAAAACTAAACAAATTAAGTGCATCGATCAGCAGAAAGCCTTGGCATCCTAGCTACCTAGAATGGCGTCGTAAAAGCTAAAGTGGATCATTTTGTCCACCGTTATTTTTAATTAGTATCCATTCTCATGTGGTATTGCCTTCATTCAGTAATGAATATATTGCTTTGAATTTTGTTTGTAAGTTTTCTGGTGTTAAAACAGCTGCATTTGTAAATCTATATAATCTTTATAATCTATTAGCTGTATGTCAATCTGGCTTGCTATTATTATTATTTTTGAACCAAAGCCAGGCGAGTATGTATCACGTAGACGCATCTATTAACACGCTGATATATGTGTCAGTTTCGTCTGGTTGGATTTTCCAGTTAAGGGGCAGTGCTTAAATTACGTAAATGTTTTTGGGAGAAGGAAGCTAAATAATTATATTTTTAAGTTATATTACGATAGAAGCAAGATCCAGAGGGTGGGGGCGAGGGGGGAGTCAGAATCCATCTTTAATAAGGGTTTTTATCAATGTTTATGGAGAAATTAAATATATATATATATAAAATTGGCAGTAAATATATATTATATCTTACGCATTAAGGTTTTACACTGTGTGTTAAATACGCTAGTGGAATAAATATTTTAATTATAAAATTTAACTTACATTAAATTTACTAATGATGTGTTTGTTATACCTAATTTTACTGCAACCAAGGTAATCTAAAATTTCATATCACTCACTTTATTACCAATCTTTATGTCTAAAAATAATCAAACTATTAAAATAATTAATTTAGCAAATCGCGAAAAAGTATAAGATAGTGAAGGTAACTCTTACGATCCCTTACGTGGGGGATATGAAGGTGTCAAAAATCATTAATAAAAATCTGTACTTAGTTTAAGGATGGCCCCTTATGGAGAGATTGATATCCTGACCTAATATTATAAGTTGTTATTTTATGTTTTTCCAATCTCTCTTAACACCAATACAGGTACAATCCCATTCAGCCCCCTCTAATCATCACCGTGAATAATACGGATGTACCAAACGAGTACTATGACATAAACGTAAAGGCCCACGAACGAAACTTTTTTTTTTTTTTAATTTAAATCCACACCCGCCTCGATGGCGTAGTTGGCTAATGCGCTTGTCGTGTTGAGCTCGACTGCTGAGGACGGGGAGATCGAGGTTCGAATCTAGGTCGGGTGAACTGGGGGTGGTTTTTCCTAAATTGTTTACCACTCTCCCTCCACGCAAATGCTGGTTCACTTCCTCTAATTCAACCTTCCCAGTTCCTAATCCATTAGAGTAATTAGTACTTAAAGCGTATAACCCGAACGGGTAGTAAGACGCGGTGATAAATATTATTATTATTTAAATCCACGCTAGTAGTCATGCAGATTAAATGTAAATTGAATCGTCTTTGGAAGGCTAGAGCTCTAATCCCAACTGGATATACAGAAAATATTTCTTTCTTGAGGGGTTTCCAACTCTCTCTACACACAAATATGAGAACACTGCCTTCAGAATTCTACTTTCTTACACCCTACCTTATTAGAGCAATTATTCAAATGCTTATATCCCAGACGACCACTAATTTGGACACGGAGAAAAAAAAAAATACAAGTAATTTCAGATCTGGCGTAGTCTTGTCGCTCGAAGTCGTTTGGTCTTATGAGCCGACCATCGATTATTCTTGTGCCTACTCTTCAGACAAAGGAAGCTTGATAAACTACGCAAAAGGCAAGGGTTGGAGAGGGGGAGGGGCAGTAGGAAATATTTAAAAGTAACACTACTGCGCATGATATGCACATGTCGTGACTGCCTTGATTTGCTTCCCATATGCCTAGTCCTCACGCACTCCGTGCATTTCTAAGAAATTGTGCACGCAATTCATGAATCACTGAAAGTTCTTGACCAGACTTATAAAGTTTTTCCGTCTAACTCTAGTTGCAAGTGTCTACTTTCAACCAAGTTTGTTATTGCACGGGAATAGGATTGCTTTGTTTTTAAAACATAAATATTCTAAAACATAGTTGAGTGCTCAGTTTAACTTTGGGGAAAGGGATTAATCTACTGTCCAAATCGTTTTTAAAGATAAAGAATACTTATCTAGAATACTGTATTTATTAAAATATAATTAATTAATCATAACCATACAATAATGTTCTGATATTTATTTGGACATATACAATTTAGTTTTCAAGCCACACGTCCCCTTTAAATATGAAATTCACCTTATTAGCTAAATTCACCGCAAAGATAACACCTAACTTAAGGCTGGTCATGGACTCTTGAGTCTAATGAGCCCATGAGTCCAAAGAACCGAGCTCGATACTGAGTCGTACTTGCCTTGACCTCACTACACAGTTTGGAATTTTTTCCTAAAGTCAAAACTCTTCAAAACTACATCGCTATAAGTTTAAATGGAGAGAAAATTCAAAGGTTCTCCTGAGCTGGGAACTTTTTAATACTATACAGATGTCATCGGTTTAGTGGAAAGGAGAATCAAGGGTCTTCCTGAGCTGGGAAACTTTTCATCTTAGACATCGGTAATCAGTTTTGTGGCGAGGAGAAACAAGGATATTCCTGAGCTGGGAACCTTTTCATCATATACATACGTCATTATCAGTTGTGTGGCAAGAAGAAACAAGAGTCTTTTTCAGCTGGAAACCTTTTCACCCTAAACATAGGTCATTATCAGTTTTGTAGTGAGGAGAAACAAGGGTATTCCTGAACTGAGGGCCTTGACATCAACAGTAAGTAGTCATAGTACTAAAATTTTGTCGCATGTCACATCAAATGAAGTCCCCAATTTATAGAATCTTTTCAATTTACAGAGCTATATCCTAAGAGAAGCTCTTAAATTAAATATGTAGGTCTTCACAGCATCTTAATCAATAATCGGTATATCTTCTTTACATAGTTCAACTAATTTTTTGTTTTCTGCAGCTTGTTTGGATTTATTCCAATGCTCGCCGCAGTTCACTTTCCAAAGGGCACTGATGGGATCGATATTCCTCTTCAATGAAATGTATTAAAGGTTAAGTGTTAATTATTTATAATCATTTATCATTGCTGCATCACAATATAGACAGTGATTAATTCGCTAATAGTAAAAAAGTGCCTGAAGTTAATTGAGCCACGAGAGTGGATATTTATTATTTTTTCCATGGGTAACTATGGTCGGCCCCACGAAAATTGATTCAAAAAATAATCAATAGATATTGATGGAAATGGTTTTAGAATTAACCTCTATCCTGGACACAAAATGACACTCAGCAATGTAGGAAATGGCTTTAATGTGCTCGGTGGCTCAGTCACGCCTGTGCCTTCACAAAGTAACCATACCTAGAATCACGAGTTTCATTTGGTTCTATGCAATATCACTCATGCACAGAATATAGCTTCAAACAGTGATTTTATCCAGTCTCGTTTTCAGAAACTCATTCAATTTCTAAATTAATGAAAGTAAATCCAGAGTACATTAGCATTGTATGTTTTACAGTTTTTTTTAAAAGTTCCTCTTGTTCAAAACTGTTACCAATGCTAGAACCATGCCTCACCACTACTAATGTATAAGTTTGCAAGATGGATTCATCAGAGAGACATCGATCACATCAAAATAGGAATACAGAAGTTCTCACCTAGTCTGTATTTAAGGCCACCTAAGGAAATTAACGTTGTTACGAGACGTTCGCGGTTTCAACGCAGCAAGAAATTATCCAGTGCAAACTGTTTCTATGCGTAGTTTCATCAGAAATCACAAAGGAAAACCATTCAAACCACTATTTTGATATCATGTCACATATAAATTTACTTTGATGATGTCACAACTTAATACAGGAGAACAGAGAAAATGCACAGGAGGGATAAACCCCATATCAAAGCGTACGAAGATTTAGATCAAAAGCGCACCTACCCTTTGTATCAAATGCGCACAGGAAAAAAAAATATATATCAAGAGGCAACATGAAGAACGTGTATTTTAAGCAGCCTCCTTACTCTTTACAATAATTACAATAAAATAATAAATCTACAAGGAATAAATAATCCCCTTACTCTTTATAATATTTGTTTGGTTAGTCTGATAATTGACAAATTTACGAAACTCACACTGCTTGTAATTTCTGAAAAATGTACATTTCTTGCAGTGTTGCCATTTCATTCTACAAACAATGGGCTTTTTTTTACCTTTTTTTTGCGTATGGCATTACTGACCGGGAGAAACATGAGAAACGGTTCAGTCGCTTGTCTAGACTAGGTAATATTTTTTACTCCATACTTTTTTACCGATATTTTTACTGTTATTAGTACTCACACTCCGGTATCGGATTGGTATCGAAAGATTAGATGATATGAAGATAGTGAATATGGATGGAGTTGTGAGTCAGTGAGAGTCTTAAACCAAGTTTTAGTCTAATTTACCAACCCCTGGCAACCATTGGGATAATTCCCTTTAAGAGAAAAATACCCAATGTACCAGTCATAGCCAGGTGCGCTGACCACTACACCACGGGGCCGGATGGCGCTTTTCATGCACCTATCCTGTGCGCTTCTGATATACTCCAAAGCAGGTGCACAAATTCTACACATACGTTTTTAGTACGTACCCGACTTATACAGTAATTGCAGTTTTGACTAGCTAATCAGAATAAAATGTTAACGTTACATAGTCAAGCAAATGCTAGATATTGTTTTGAAATAGCTAATAAACTGTTCTTTGATTTTATCGTAGTTACGTACCAAGGGTCTACATTAAGTTTCAGACAAATACAATGTACACTACACCTAGTTCACCACCTTCAGATATTACAGTATTGTACATTTTATAAGAGGGGCTGTATCTCAAGGTCGGACTACTACTTTTCAGGGTGAACTAAGTGTATGCCCTAATGGGAGGGGGAGTAAAATGGATTCAAGTTTTAAATATTTTTTTTTGCATCACCTGTATAATTTGAAAGACATGTGACCTCCAATATTATTTGTATCAAAATGTTCAATTGTGTATCGAAAAAATGTATGTTATTATTTAAGATATTACAACGTTTAGCTAACAAAGGAAATTGTACTATTTAAATTAATAAATGAAGAACTATCCAATAAAGAATTTGCCTGTTTACTTCCTTTAGGGACTGGATTTATAGTTCAAAACGAGGATATATATATTTAAATGAGAGTGTTCTCTGTCACAAAATATTAAATCTATGATATTGAGGGGTCTCGTTTTTGTATTTAAATTAACATAGTTGCACACTAGCATACAAATGTACTAAATACAGATTGTAGCTATTTGTTTTTATGTTTCCTGCTTTAGTGAAATGTATGTTGAAATAAAACCAATGACTATACAGAACATACATAAAATACAATACAATCTACTATTTTTTGGATATATAAAACCATTTAATCTAAAAAAAAACTTTTATCAAATTGTGAATGCATTGTTTATCATCAAATAAAATACTCCTTGATAACATGTATAGTCCGCTTACCATTGAAACAAACTAATTCGAGTTTACATGGCTAGTAATTTATTTCCATGTATTCATGTCCCAAGCTGTGTGTTAGGTAGCTGTCAATAATTTTAAACATATGATATCAATTTCGACATTAGTCGGATAAATATAGTGACCTCTTTTGTCATTGCTGGCCAGATCTAAAAGATGTTCCTATGGCGCCTCAGCGACATATGTTTTTTCTGCCTACGATAAAAAATAATAAAATGTAATTTCGTCCAAACTGTGGTGTACGTTTGGGTACATGTACTTCAAAGTGGGGAAAAAAAAGTCTAGCTAACACTAAATCGATCTTTGTTTGACTAAAATTTATTAGAGCACAAACACACAGGTAGTGTACATACATCTCTCCCCCCCCCCTCCACCCCCCACCACCCCCGCCGAGACAAAGAGAAGAGGTTAGGAGGACTACATGACCTCATCAAATTGTTCAACTCTGCTCAACTTCGAATGGTCTAAAGGAGAGGGGGGGGGGGAGGGGAATGTCTGCCGGAAGTATAGCGAGGCAGCCTTTCACGCAAAGCTGACATTGATTACCACAAAACGGCTAGGTCAAGCCAATAACCGCCGCCGCCACCAGCCTGTCAAATATACCAACATGCCTTCATCACCGACCTACTCTAAACTGTGCGTCACAAGAGCAAGTAATGAGAAGAGAAGTCTGTAAGTGTGTTAACTATCATTAGTTATTTTGATTTGTTTTTTGCAGTGCGTATTACTACTCGTTTTGGTTGTACACATCTATTTTAATTCATCTTGTTTGGTAAGTATGAGGAAGGTAAAATTTAACAGGAAAGGTATAATCATTTGCACGGAGGAAGATTGAGAAAATATTTATAAAGCTAACTTCAGTACATATGGCTGGAATTTTATCCATAAGTTTTATCCTTAGATGAATTTTATTTTTCTCCACATCTAACCCATCCGGGCTGTACGTATTTAATTACACTTATGTGGTTAGGATGAGTAAGATAGTTATTTAGAGTAAGTGAACCCGAATTCACATTGAAGTAAATTGGAAATATAGTCGGGCAATATAAATTTAGGCTCACTTGTCTAGGAATCAAACCACAACCTCCTTGTCACTTACAGACAAGACTAGTATAGGAACTTGATATTTAATTTGTGTACCCAACGGTTCGGGTGGATTTAAAACTAATTTATCACGTGCTACTGTTTGTTTGTTTGTTTACAAGTGTATTCACATCAATAACAACATCAAATAATAAATACAAAGCTCGTACGATTTAAATTTATTTTGAGGCATTAAATGTAATTTTTTTTTACCGTGTTTCACTAACCGTTCGGGTTATACGCTTATGTATACTAATAATTACACTATTGGTTATCGGTACTAGGAAGGTTATACTCAAGGAAATACATCCGCATTTGCAAGGAGGTAGAGTGGAAAACCATTTTGGAAAAACTACCCTCAGCACACCCGAATGAGATTCTAACCACCGAAGCGGATTAGATATAATTGAATATAGATTTTTTTTATGGCTACGTACTGAAAGTGCACGTGCAATTGTTTACAGTCTCTGAAACCCATATGGCAACACTACTTTTTGACATTGGATTCACCTAACACACCTAACTTAGCCTTGCACCAAATAATGAAATGCGATTTTTATTTATCGATGATATTTCGGCGAATTACATTCAAAGTGATAGCTCTTTCCCGCTATCACTGTGGGTACAAGATGTTTACCAAGTTGCTACGCTCAGGGGTAGAACCAAAGGGGTGGAGTGGGGGGGGCGCGACCACCTTTTCCCGCTCAAGAAATAATTTAATAAGTATTAACAATAGTAATTAAAGAATTAAAGAAATTAATATATGTTAGAGACATTACTTGTTGGATTGTCACGTAATATCTCACTAGCCAGTTGCTTTGCGTGTCAATCACTAACAATAATTAATTGATTTACATTTTTAACACATAATTTAAATAATGGACATTAATAAAAAATAAAAATAAATTATAAACTTGTATGAGTTTGTTTTTCCCAGATTTTTAAATTACTCTCAAGCATACTCTTAAATTTTGAAGGATTTTTCCGTCAGATTTTCCCCCGGGCCTGTCCCGTGAGAGCACCTCTAATTCTTATGAAACTCCTGGATGCCCACCCCTCTCAAGAAAATCCTGGTCTTGGCCTCCTCTCAAGAAACTCCCGAATCTGCCCTTGGTCACGTTATGCAGTTTTTATTTTTTCCTGTGCGCTTTTGATCCATAACTTCATGCGCTTTTGATATGAAGTTTCTCCCTTTCGCGCATTTTCTAATTTTTCCGGGTTTTAATATAGACACATGACTTAAAAGCAAACTATATCTAGGATAGCATTTTAAAAATATTGTGATCACCGATGTACTTCATTTTCAAGATAAACTTTATTAATTAATAGTTTCACAAGAATTTAAAAAACTGATAGTTCACTTCAGGAATTTAAGGAATCTTACTTATCCCACATTACGGGTGAAATTTATACATTCAAGTGGTGATATAAATATTTACGGTCTGGATTAACAGTATAGTTTTCAACATTTTTCAAATAGTGTGGTCGTGTAGCAAGAATTCAAAACAAAAATAAATAAAGTGGCCAGATATATTTTATAATATAATTGTATATTAATTCTTATGTTATTCAGTAAAATAGATCCGATACAAAAAGTTAGTAATTTATTTAAATTTATATAGATAAATGTACCATACATGTGTAGTTCTAGAAATTATAACCTGAAATGAAACTTAACATATGCATTGTGGGTGATTAGTCTATTTATTACAAAGAATATAATAAAATTTAACCAAGGTAGTTTCCTCGCGTAGCTTGTAATGTTCACATAGAGGAAGTGCTTTTTCAAAAACTAATATATATATATACTAACGCCGCGTCTTACTACCTGCTAAGGCTATACGCATATTATAATTAATCTAATATAGTAGGGATGAGGAAAGAAGCATTTTAAGGGTAATCTACCCTCATTTTCGTTGAAGCAGAGTTGGAAAGCATTTAGTAATTAGCACACTCAGTGGACCGACCAGGATCTAAACCCCGATATCCCCGTCATTAGCAGGCCAGTATAACACGAGGATGGCGTCTTAGACCATTTGGCCATTGAAGTGGATTAGTACTAATATATTGGCGTACACATGATTTGTTTCGGGATCCATGTCCCGTGGTACCAATTAATCATAGACTAGTAATAATTTAATCGCCTGAATCAAAATCTAGGATTAAATGAACTAATTTGATTTGCTTTGCTTTGAAAATAGGTTATTATAGGTCTTAAAACTCATCTTAATCCATGTTTGGAAATAATTATTTAGAATATTATTGCAGTATTGTGTTTTATGAACAATTTACTGAGACGCAGTAATTGATATATTATTATTATTATATCACACAGTCAAAAGAAAACCTGTTTTAACGTATGGAGTAACAGTTTATACTAACAATTGATTTAACCTCACTTTCTAGTGAGATAGAAAAAAAATATATATATATATTTAACAATTGGGATAAATATTGCTAACTTTAAATAACGATAACAACGCGCAAAGGAATCAACTGGTTTTATTTGGTGTTTGTTGTATCGGATACCGCCTTTGTGGTCTGGATCTATAGGTCCCGGGTTCGATCCCTGGCACTTTAAGATTTTCTATGGAGCAGTGGATCTGGAACGGGTTCGATTCATCCTTGTGAGGATAAATGAGCTACTTGAATAAATAAGCAGCAGCTTCAGTTTAGAAAAACTGAGAGTAACCACTAGTAGGTTAAATGTACTGACCACGGTATACCTTATATCCACATAAGCTGGCACTATCTTCACCAACATATAGTTGCCACTCGGTTGGTATGGCTCAATTTCAGAATGACGCCATGGATTTTTTTTACGCGCATTGGTAATTGACTTTATCAATTCAAAAAAACTCCATTCATTACTTAATGGGATTTATTGAACAGGTGTTTTCACGTTCTATAATGTCGATCCTCAAAAATAAATCCGAAATATCAACATACCTACTTAATTTATTTGAGATGGGTGTCTATCATTCAGTTTATGATTAGATCAGCACAACTATTAAGAGATAACTTAGCTATATAACAGATAGACTGACCGTCCAACGTCAATTAATTTAATCACTTAGAAAATTTGAAGCGCAAATTTCACCAACAATAAATATATTTAGTTTAATGGGCAAACGTATTTCTCGCTCTGAGGTGTGAGAATGAGCATTCATTCCTTGACTAAAACTGTCAAAACTTTCAATACATTTTCAACAACCAAATTTCCTGACGGATACAAAAAAATATTTAAAATTATAAATAAAATACTCTAGTACGTCGAGATTGAACTTTAGGGTGCTCTGATCTCCTCGGTTCGGTTAAAATGACAAATAACCTTTCAGGAAGAACCGCCATAAATGACATTCTACAAAGATATGACCATCGAGATAGAACAAAATATAGTCCCGCATTGAAATTGGTGGGCATTGCTCCAAGATTTGAAGTTACATTTTATTCTCTTTCTTTGCGTTTACATCTTCTAAAAAGAATTATTATTTCTAGAAATGTACTCATGTATATAATAGAACACGCCACTCTTTACTTTATGTTTTAATATTTCTATGCTAGCTAGTTTTTCCTGACCTTTCTTTATGTGTGGGCGCATAATGGGTACTACCTTTGCTGATCAACCTTTAGACTCCTAACATTCCTGTTAGTAAATATCACACTATATACCACATCATTTAGTTCTATAAAAACTCACATCAGTGAACGCGTGTACTACGCTTCAAGCTCGTTTATTCTGGTTTGCAGGTGACAGGAAGGTCTGATGCTTGGATACCAGCCAGGGGTAGGAAAATCTACCATTTAAAGAGATATATAACAAATTACTTTGATTTATACAGTTAGAAGTATTGACCTTGCACGTCAATTAACAAAATGTTTACGTTAGTACAAAACTTAATACACAGCACACAATACCCATGATTATTGATTCTTCACTGTGTCAGATGAAACTTCAAAATTGGTCGATTCTTTCGGCCATGACTACAAACAAGGTATACACCAGAACCAGAGCCCCCAGATTAAAATTACTACGCTCCTTAGGAGAGCTTTAGGCCTTCAACACGGAGATCAATAGATGCGACCAAGGGGCAGTAAAAGGGAAGAAAACTTATTTTAAACATGTTTTCACTAAATATAAGACACAAATAGCCTTAGGCCGGCTCCCGCAAGACTAGGTTCAGGTAGCGACACAATCCCCTCTTCAAAGAACTTACTCAAACTGCACATTACGATTACAATGGCCTCTTAATGACCAACATGTTAAAAGAGAGTCATTTAGCAAATGCACATTTTGAAGTGCTTTTATCACTGATCATTGACACTAGCGAACCTCAGTGTTGATGGACTCAACCTTTCTCAAGGAGCATAGTGAAACTTCCATAAGACTGAGGATCTGGTGTATACCTTGTCTGTGGCATTGGCATACATTGAAGCCAGGGTCCCATAGTTTAGTAGATAGATGCACTACAAATTGAGATTAGGTATCATATACTACAGTGTGTCTTAGATATATGCTTTTGATAGGAAAAATATGCTTCATGGCTCGAATTTTCCAAATATTTGAATTTTTTATTTACATTAAAAAATTGATTTTCACCTTTAAATAAAGGATTTACATACACGCACCTTAACAAGTAAAATAATGTGAAACGCTCTTTTGTCACGTCATATTATTTATACAACCCCTCTAGTATGACTCCACCATTAATAGGGGGAGAGGTTGGGAGGCGAGAGGAGGGATTATTCAGGGCAGGCCGGTTATTAATTTGATTTGAGTATATTTATTCATGAACCAACCCCTCATAATCAAATGTTTACCCTTTTCTGTGGCGGAAGTTATTTTGGAGTGTTATCGCAATCTCTGGGTATGGCTTAATTAATTTTAAGGATATAAGTACTAGCATTTTTTTTCTCCTTTAATATTATAATCATTCTGTTAAGATCCATTCACACTAAGGAGAATAAAACTACTGTCTTAAAACCAAATATTCATATAAATAATCGACTTCACTGTTCACTTTACAATATTTATAAAAATGTGAGCCCTACTTTTAAAAAAATTATTCATCAATATCTAGGTTTTGTTTATTGCGTGAAACGATATGTCCTCGAAAATAAAACTACTACAAGACTAATGGGCTGTGGGACATTTACCCAAATTGGAAATAGGTCATACGTAGAGATTGTAAGTATACCCTGATTTTGGTTGGAAGTCCGTTATGGAAGGCTTTATTTCGTACCAGAATCCAATTTATTGTATGGTAGTATTTTGGTTAGTGAAAAGGCCTTCCAGAATGGTAGTAGGAACTCCTCTCTGAAAGGCCTTTTATTCTACCAAAATACTAGCATACAATAGGAATCTGGTACGAAATAGATCCTTCCAGAACGGGCTTCCTACCAAAATCAGGGTAACGCTATTATGTGTTCAAGACTTGCTAGCCAATAACAAGACGGCTATGACGTGTAATGCACGCATGCGCATTATTTAGTTAAGACTAGAGTAAACATTAATTGGGAAAGTTATAGGTTCTATTTGGTATACATTACTCAAAATAATTGAAATATTTGAATGACTAACACAACAGAACCATTTTGATTAGACGTATCAACCGGCCCCGAGATATAGTGATGAGGACACCTGGCTATTAGGGGTCTCGGGTTGGGTTCCTGGCTGATGATCAGGGTTTGGTTAATTAGGCTTAAGTCAGTTTAATATCTTCATTGGCTCCATCCCGTCATATTCACTATCATCATTCCTTCAACTTATCGGGACATGGAAAGAGGCTCCACGAAAAGGATGTATGATTAGTACATTCAGGCACCCCCTGGTCATTGGTATACTAGTACCGAATAAACTTTCCACAAATTGAGTAATGGATGATGTATCCCAGCCACACACACACACAAATACACATATACGTATATGTACATGTTATATATATAACATATACACATATACATATATGTATATGTTATATATATAACATATACAAATCATTTTACTAAATCTGCAGTTGGGTTAAGTTTTCTTGGCTATCGACACCTTCAAGCATGTTCGCCATTCAATGTTGGGTGTGTACACAAACGCTAATGATATAACTATCAAGAATTAGTTTAAATTTAACTTTGGTTAAAGTTGAATATCGTCCTCGATCAGTAAGAAAGTATCATTCGCCGTCGGGCCCCACGGCTTAAAATACAATAGTCAGTGTCGTTTTCTGGAACTACATCTCTATTCTGTTTAAGCTAATATTCTCTTTAGCCCTTCACCTACAACCACCTTTTGTCATGTCAGTAAAAAGATGGGAAAGAAAACTACGAAGCCTTTTATTTCTAGATAAAGAGGAAAGCTCACTGCTAGTTCTCAAATATCTTAAAATTTTCTGTTGTGGGCCTATCAAACAATTGCTGTATTTGTTGCAGGAAGCTTAAATCTAGAGCTTTTGTTCGTCAAGCTTAGTCACATAACTCTAACAATATGCTTAAAAAGTCTTTGAAAATGAGCTAATTTCACATTTACAAACTTTTTTTCTACTAATAAAACTAAGACTATAAAGTTTGTTCAGGAAAAAGAGCTTTGTTAGAATATTTTGACTTTAATTTTGTGTGAACCATATTTTGAAAAAAGGCATCATAAAATTAAAAATTGTGTTGAAGCTGAACGTCTGTACAGCAATTTCTCACTTACTGAGGTGGCCCCCTTAAGAGAACACATAGGATCTGAATCTAGATTCCTAGAAAAAAGTATAAGACTAAACAAAGGTATTATGTAAATTTGTCCTTTTGTTTACATTCACCTTCATCTTATGTACACTCTAATGAGTGCAGCACATAGTTCCTGTATACCAGTTTCAGGAATTTAAATTATTCTCTACTATAGGGTGATACCTGAACGTTGCAACTATGTCATAGGATTGTGGACAGCTGGTTTTTATTTGTAGAGAAAAATTAGTAGTAAATTCTTTAAATAAAATATAAAAACAAACTCCATGCCATCATCCTGAAGGTAAGCCATACCTACCAAGCAGTCACAACATTTTGGTGAATATAGTGCTAACATTTGTGGATATAGGGTGTCAAGTTGTCATCACAGCTATCACAGTTTTCTAGATCGGAGCCAATAATTCTTTATTCAAGTTATTACTCAATAAATGTCCTCACGAGGCTGAGTTGAACCCGTTTCAGACCCACTGCTTCACAGAAAAATCTGTAAACTCCGGGGATATAACCCACGACCTCTGGATCCGTAGCAAGGAGAGCTGACCAATTAAAATATAAAATATATTATGAAATGAATGTATTAAGTGCAAGGTGTTTGACACTTTGTTACATTATTGTATTGAATGATTTGTAAGATAACTTTTCAGCTTTATATATAAATAAAATATTTCACAATGTCATAAATTTATTAGGTACAAACAAACTTTATTATTATTATTATTATTATTATTATTATTATTATTATTATTATTATTATAAGGTGTTCTGTTTTATGTCGGGTTCATTCCATTTGTCAGTGACCTTAGACCACCAATGTCAACGAGTTAAACTAAAAACAAAGAAAAAATACCAGTATGGAATTTCTTAGGGCAATTGCACAAGTAATTGTCTAAAGAAAGATAAGCAAATCTCAAAGTCTTGTCTTGTTTAGATTAATGGCATTTCCAGAGTTCAAACTCCAGCATGAGTTCCTAAAATAATTTTTCATAAATCGTTTTCCAATCTCCTTTTTCGAAATTGTTTCTACATTTTTCTAAATTATAGATTCCTTATCCTTATCTCTTCAGTGTGAATATGTGAATAGCTTGGAGGGGTAGTAAGATTTAACAATTTCTTCATAGGCTACTGGATTTATAAGATAAATAAGTTTAATTTTATACAAAAATTATACTAATTGGTTAAAGAAAATTGACCATACCAAATTTTGAACCAAATCTTAAATAATAATAATAAACCACCTTTTCTTACACTTAACCAATACAGTTATAATGAAGTTTAACAAAAAAATTATATGTATATATACATATATAAAACACACAAAAATGTATAAAAACTAGAGATAAAATACACAAGGATTACATAATATGTTACATCATATGTTTTGACGCCACTTGTAACACAACGTGCTAACGGAAAAACCCATGGTCAAAGCCACTCGTTTATATTTAATTTAATTTTAAATTTATTCTAAAAGCCACAGTTAATATAATTTATATTTTACCAGATTACGCCGTTTTTTAGCTGTTTATGTACTGAACAACGTTGCGCCACTGTTCTATTTAATTTTATTAGTATTACTTTTTCTTCTATTTTAGCTCTCGTCTTGTGTTCATGAATAATTATTGTAGCAGCCAACTCATTTATGTATCCAGCGGTTAGTGAATGTTGGTTATATAAATTATATTGTTCTACGTCCAAAACTTATTTATTATTATTTAAACTACAGGTTGCATTCAATGGTATTGGATAGTTAGTATTAATTTTAGGATTAATATTTTAGTTCAACTAAGCTCTTGTTTAGCTATATCTGTATATATCCAAAGCTACATTTTTTATGTCACATCGCTTAGGGGTCTTCCATAAACCACGTAAAACTTTTTTTCTTATCTTTTTAGCCCCCCTCCCCCATGTAACATCATGTATACATTTAGCCTACCCCCCCTACCCCCCCTACCCCCCCTCCAACCTGTGTTACGTAACTTTTCTTACCAAGAATGAAGACTGTAATTTTTTCATAGGGAAGTTTTGTGATTCTAAAGGAGGGAGTTAAGTTTAATACTTCTTAATATCCATTTTAAATCCTGATTATAAATTATTTAAACGAGTATTATTACCATTATTTATACGGATATAAAGATGTTGAGCTCAAACTCCTCAGGTTCACGAGGAAAAACCTTTGCTTATACTGTATTTATGTTATGGATGTCAGGTTTTCGATCTGAGTAAGAGCAAGACGGCACTACTATATCCTGACTAGGATGGCTCTTTTCTGTAGTGGCGCTACATGGTTATGTTAAAGTGCCCACATACGATGCTTGACACTGGGAGAAGACATATTTCTTAATATTGTGCACTTTTTATAGTCATATTATCATCATAAAGTGAGATATTTAAACAATTCTATGCATACAACTTTTATAAATTATATTTTTGATTAATCTACAATTTTACTTTAATTAACTTATCAATACTTAGACTCATGTTTCGTTCCAAACATCGATCCTTGATCCTGGCTCTACTCTCGAAAAGAACTAGGTGGCAAATGAAGTGGAGATTGAGGTTCGAATACCTGTTGGGTGAACTCAGAGTGGCTTTTCCTAAATGGTTTTATAATATCACTCTCCACGTTAATGAGGGTAGATTACCTATAAAATTCAACCAACCTTCCTCATTTATACTCCATTAGATAAATATAATAAAATATTACTAGAATAATTACAATTTGACTATACCATCCTTCAAAATATATACTAAAAGGGTAGAATTTTAAAGAAAATACCAGCATTTGCATGGAGGGAGAGTGGGAAGACATTTAGGAAAAACAACCCTCAGTAGACTTGACTGGTATTCGAACCCCATCTCCCCAACATCGGCCATCTAGCCTACTAATAGAATGACAATTTATAATGTGGCCACCGTAGCGGATGTATAATTGTTGCATTTATATACATACAAACTAGATATATCAAAAGGGAAAAGGTATAGGCTTAAATACACCAACCTTTTGAAAATAATTAATGATATTTGAAGCCTTACTTTTCATACCATTTTGTTGATACAAGGAAATAACACTATTGATAGACTTCTCAAAACTTGCCTTGAGATAGATTCTGTACTTTTTGCTTCTTTCCATTTCACTACAACATCTTTTTGAAACTCTTCTACTTTTTTTTCCTTCAGGATATTGCTTTTTATACGCAAGCAATGAACAAGTCTCCCCCTTTTGAAGAAATTATTTTTGTTTTTTTACAAACACAAACGATTATTTACGACCTATGTAAAATAATATGCAGTAGGAATCTAAATTATACTCAAACTCAACTAGGCCTATACTTATAAATTAAGGCCGCTTCTACTGACAGCTGCTATACAACTAAAAGCACGTGAGGGGGTCAGTAGATTGGATAAATTTAAACAAGTTTGGTGATTATAAGCATGTCACTGTCATACGCATGAAAATATGTGTTTTCGAATGTGCTTGGTGTTCGTGATCTCTGGTAGACATTAAAACCTACGCGCATTCGAAATATTAATGGGCGAAATGTAAGTACTAAACTTGCATTTTCAACGCCACAGATATTCAGAAGTTATCCATAAGTATGTTTATCAAAGGTGAACACGTGAACAATAATATTATATTTGAACATGAGAATCTGAGTATAAGATCTGTGTTACGTAAAACTTTGATGTACCCCACTCTCTCCCCATGTAACAGCATGTAGACATTAGAGTTTCCCTTTGCCCCCCTCACCCGCCTCGGTGGCGTAGTTGACAAACGCGCTTGTCGGGTTGAGCTTGACTATTGAGTATGGGGAGATCGAGGTTCGAATCTCGGTCGGGTGAACTGGGTGTGAGTTTTCCTAAATGATTTTCCACTCTCCTTCCACGCAAATGCGGGTTCACTTCCTCTAATTCAACCTTCCCAATTCCTAATCCATCAGAGTAATTATTATTTAAAGCGCATAACCCGAACGGGTAGTAAGACGTGGTGCAAAATAGTATTATTATTATTATTATTATTATTATTACTAGCCCCCCTCATAGAGCTACGTGGTTTATGGACGACCGCTTAGTAGTTTTAGTACTAAAGCATAATTATATAATTCAATCATCCATCGCCAAATTTAAGCTATATAAATCAAAGAGTAACAAAAACATGTTAAATACAAATTTACTTACAAGCTTAAAATTATAAAATGCATGTAGTTAAATAAATGAGAAAGGTGACTTATTAAAATGTTTAATGGTATCCATCATTCTATATTTATAACAATAGTTATAGACTCAAATTACAATCCCAACATTTACAATACCCCCAAAAGATTTGAAATATTATTTGTTTCACAAATTTTGACTCAATCATACCAACATCTACAAACAATGTTGGAGTTCGAAAAATATAGTACTTAAGTTTTAAAACTTACAAAATATATAATAGGTGTTTTGTCATCGCGTTTCACTAATCCTTCAAGCTATAAACATGTATATTAGTTACGCCATATTGATAGGGATCAGGAAGGTAGAATTGAGAGGAAATGTATACAAATTTGCATTAAGGAAGAGTGATAAAATATTCAGAAGAAATAACTACGGTACACCCAGGAGAGATTCGAACTTTAAGCTCCCCGTCACCAGTGAGCCAGACTAAATGAGCTTGACATTTAGAACGCACTCATACCATTGTGGGTGTTTATTGGTTACTCTAACATCTAGCTGGTATGTTTTACTAAATAAGTAAATTTAACACGAAGAACTATTAATGACAATCTCAGAGCAAGGGTTTAAAAAGGGTGGTTTAGAGAAGATCGCTCTCATAAATATGAAGATTAAATGTAAAAATAGCATTGGAAAAACTCTTTCTACTCCATCGATGCATCTGGTGTCGGTATTCAAACTCTAACCTCTTCAACGTTGACACTGTGCAATGTGAATCTAATGCCTTGGACCGCACGCCCATATATGCGGTTCCCGATAGTTCCTAACCTGAATGAATTTGCATGCTATAATATTTGAACAACCTATAAATTATTTTATATCAACAAATATCTGTACTGGTGGTTATGAAGACAAATTTGTCAGTCTTGTCTTGACTGTTTTGCCGGTTATTGGGAGGTCGTAATTTGAATTCTGGCCACGGACACTAAGGTGTTATTTTATAAATAGTTTCCTATTCTCCTTTCACGCAAGTGCGGGCATATTTCCTCTAAAATGGTACCTTCCTTGTCCTTACTAATCAGGTTTTTAGGATGTCAATCTGTAGGTCTACATGTTTTTATTACCAACATTGATAATAATTTTAATATAATTTTAGTATTTTAATAGATATTTATAATATCTATTAAAATTACAGTTACATAACACATAACTTGAATTATAAATATATGATAATTATTTTATTAGAACTAATAGCTGTAAAAAAAGTTATTTCCAATCTAAATCAAACCTTATGATTGTTGTCATTAGGATGGTAAACGTTGAAAAATTGTCGACTTCTCTATTGAATTTTGTTCGAATGAAAGGATCAATACTATACAAATAATTGTTTAGAACATGTGGCATGTTTTTCTCTACACTTAATATTGATTTCGCTCTGGCCTAACACGATAAGGTCTAAAACTATTTTTAAACGTTATTATATCTTTAGTAAATGTTTACTTGGGTAGGCTAGTAGCGAGGCTTTGTTGAGTCTGTGACATTTAACGGCTCAGACTGCAGTTAGTAGCTAGGTTACTACTTTTTTTTATTTTTAGAAAGCTGATTTAATGACGTCAAAGGAAATAAACACTTTATGAGATGATTTGTTTATTTATTATTAAGTTGCTTTGCCCATCATAATACATGTTTAGTTCCTTTGTTTTATATGGTATCAACGATTCAAAAATTAAGGTAATGAAACTTTCAAGAAAAGCGGAAAATGAGGGTACATCCAGGTTGAGAAAATTAGATTTAAAAAGGACAAATTATGTTCAAATATTAAGGGTAGTGATTCAATGAAGAAAATATGATAAAATAACAATTCATAAGGGAACGCTTAATAATTGAGACTAAGTGTTATCACATCCTGAAAAACATATTCAGGTCAAAGAACGTGTGCATAGATAGTGAGTCCAATAGTACTGTACGGCTCCGAAACATGAACCAGAATAAATAAATAAAAGGAGAGGCTCAGAATATTTGAATGCAAGAGAAGGATTTGGAGACCTGTGAGATATGAGGTAGGATACAGGAGGAGAAGAAAAAAATGATGATGAATTGTATGCACTGATGCAACAACCCAATATGTCTCAGAAGATGAAAGAAAATCGGATGAGATGAGTGTGACACGTCTCTAGGTTGGGGCCAGGATGAAGACCAAGAGCATTACTGGAAGGAATACCGAATGGCAAGATACCTCTGGGGTCGACAAGGAACCATATGATGGGACGAACTGTGGAAATATATGATGGAGCTGGGAGTGGAAGAGAGCTTATGGGACGAGTTGACGCAGGGCAGGATAAGGTGGAGTAAGCTGGTGCGGTCGGCGCATGATCTTAAGGGCCCTGATGATGAGGCGGAGGAGGATGGCTATAATGCAAAATAAATGCTTTGTTTTTCAACCAAAATTAAATCTTTAACACGCTTTGCACTTTGAAATAATAAATAATGTTAACATTAAGCTTACGTCCTAGTGTCATCACTTTATTATTATTATTTCTGTACACATATTATAAATTAGTTTTTAACTATCATATAATTAGCACATAAGTATTAAATGTATATTGATTAATAAGAGGCTGGTTGTAAGAAAAGTCGCGGGTTTTAACTTCGCCCTAATCGATATTATTACTATCACTATTATATTTCTTTTAGTTCACCAAAGGCAATGCTCATGTGAACATACATACTTTTTATTTTCTTCTGGTTGTGTAACTTTTTTTTGTAATTATTTAGTCATTTTCTGTCATTTTTGATACTTATCTCATAATGCCTTGGTTTGGGTCATTTATGAGTAATTTTTAGGTATGTCTTAGTCATTTATAGAAATTTATGCCGAATAAGTACATTTTGTAAACACTATCAACATATTTATTACGTTTCCGCTCACATTGGTCGAGATAAGAATATAATGTAGGCCATGAACTTTGCACCTTCTTTGCTTGTATGGTTGTAAAACACACATTCCTGATGAGACAATTCAACTAAGTTGGCGAGGGTTGCGTTGGAAGGGGGTAGCTATTATTTCTGAAGAATATATGTGTAAATCAATGTTATATTTAGCATATGCAAAAGTTTAGTTCGTAATGAATTTTATTTGCTAAGATACGTATCAGAATTCATTTGTAAAGTCTTTAGGCTTAGTCGTGTACATTCATTACGAGTTTTTGGTCTTATTTTAGGTAATTTGATGTAAATTTGAAATAATTTTTGATAATTTTTAGATCCAGTCCAGGCTCTGGTCATCACTATACTATAAAATTAAACGAGTGAAACCCAAACGAAAAAAAATCATCAAAGTAGAATATTTTCTTGCTTGTCCAAGTCACTGTTATTTGTAATAAACCCAGCGTAAGTTCAGATTATATTGTAAAATTTGTTGGCTTGAAGTAAACGTCAATCTCGTATACTTTGGATTTTCAGGTGACAAGGAGGTCGTAGCTCAAATACCGAAAGGGTGTACTGAGGGTATGATTTTCCTCTTCTTACGCGCATTCTTGTACACTTCCTCTAAATTGTAGCTTCCTCACCTTCGTTCAATTAGTGTAATTTAATACAAATAGGCCTTATTGGTAGTCTTTAAATAATTCTCCAATTTGGCAGTCGTTGAAGGACATTCACCGGGAAGGATATTTAAATCTCAATGTTTTAATTTTAAGAATACCTTCTATATGCGATTCAAATTCAATATCAAATCTGTAAATTTTATCAAAGAGACTAGTCATTTTCATCAAATCTAGGTACAGTATGTTGTAAAATAAATACTTCAATAGTTTGTTTTATATGATGCTTCTTTTCACCAGTCTTTTTTTTTAATAAGTTTAAAAACTTTAAATGGAAACTTCTAACAACAAAATTCAATTTTCTAAAGGTAAAGAAATAAATGGCATGACACAATCATACATACTTTCACATAGAATCTATTATTGTTAGTGACTAAATTTGAAAATATTTAATCTTAGAAAACAATCGTCAAACAGATTTTTATTATAAATAATGCTTATTTTTATTCATTTAGTAAAAAGTGTATCAATTTTGATAATGATTATACGAATAAAAAAACTTGCTAGAACCATTTTCAAAATATTTCAAATATTCAAATATTAGTCATTAGTAAACTACCTTTGAACAAGCTATTCGTCCATAATATATATTCCATTTACTGTAGGAATTACTCTCTGAAAGGTCTTTTTTACTACCAATATCCTACTATATAGTAGATTTATGGTAGGGAAAAAGGCCTTTCAGAAGTCAATTCCTGCGGTGAATGGAATATAAGTAAACAGTCTTATTTTTTTAAGTTAAACATGCCCAGTTAATTACTTAAGACAAAATCATCCAAGTTTTTTTTAAGGTTATTTGGAGAAAGATTGGGGTGAAAGCTATATTAAAACATTTATTAAAATTCTTAAGTATTTTTCAAAGAAACAAATACCCGAAGTTTAATAATATACTGGTTGGTCTAATGGTAAGGTTTCCAAAATTATTAAAAAATAAGTACTAAATATGATTTTTGAAAATTTGTTTTGGCCATACTGTCCTTAATTTTAACTCAAAGTACTTGCTTATTTAAAAAATATGTATTAAAAAATCAATAAGTTTTGTTAAATGTTAAACACGTCGATGATATTTATGTTAATTATTAAAAAAAATAGTTTCATTCTAATAATAGAAAAAAATTCGCAGTCGGTAGGACTCGAACCTACGCTCCCAGAGGGAATCTGATTTCTAGTCAGACGCCTTAACCACTCGGCCACGACTGCTTCTTGAAATATTGAGCACACCTAATATTACTTCAGATAGTTTCACCTAAACAACTGCCTTCCATACGTATCACACTAGTACACACATATATACAAACGCTCTAACATTCAAGTGAACTTCAAAGAAAGGTGTGTGCTGTTCAACCAAGGTCTTCCGACAGCTGTACGGTCAAGGTCATCTTTTAAAATGATATGAGTTTTTTTAGCTAGTAAATCTCGAGGTCAGTCATTGAAAGATGTAGTATTTACAAACGCACAAGATAAAAAGAATGATACATTAATACATTATTTGAAACTTGTTTCAAAAATCTTTCATGCAGTTAATAATATCACGAGAGTTTATAAAAAAAAGTAGACTTTTTTAATAACATTAGGATTTAACTAAATGTACACTCCGCTTTTGTTAGGAAGTCCATTCTGGAAAGCCTTCCAGAATGGTAGTAGGTGGGGGGGGGCGGGGGTCGTTATGGAAGGCTTACTAAAATATTACTATACAGTAGGTCTATGATTCTGGTACGAGTTAATCCTTCCTTACCCGGCTTCTACCAAAATCAGGATATAGCGATTATTTTGGTATTGTTTGATTTAATTTTAAAGATACTCGAAATATACTATATAAAAATTAAATGTTAGATTTTCATCAACTTATTTGTTATATTTCGGTTGTCATTAAATAAAGTGAAAAAATTATAATTATAACTATAATCTCTAATTTTTTATATTTTTTATATGGCACCACTTCTTACTACTAATTCGGGTTATACGCTTATGTGCTAATTTAAGCTAATGGGGCGGGATAATTTAAGGTTGAGTTTAGAGTAAACGTAACCACATTTTCGGGGAGAGAGTGGGAAAACAATTTAGGAAAAATGACTCTTTGTACACCCGACAGAGATCAAACCACGATCTCCTCACCACCGACATTATAGTCTATTGCTAGAGTAGAGCCTTAGACCATGCAACCACCGAAGTGGGTAAAATCTATAATTATCATAAGTGACCAATACTTTTTTTTTGTTTGCGTATCAGTGCATTGTTCACACCTTAAACCAATATTTTGGTGGGTGATTTGCTGTCAACAAGACTTGGAGAAGATAAACCCAGTGTGTATTTACAGTTTTTCGTAATGAATGAAATAAACGATTTATTAAACTCGTTACTTGTTTCACACACATAAAAACAATTGGAACAGCCTTATAGTTTTTGTTGTATTATTAGAGGTATCTGTATGATACTTTAGCTCTGTCAGTAACGCGTATATTAACTGAGCTAAGTGTCCCGTGATCATTTCCTAGTATGGTCAAAAAATGTATACAGTAATATATTAAGTGAAATTTGAGTTTCTCTCTTTTTACAGTGATGAATTAATGGCCGGGGGACTGGGTGTTGTGTCTGTTATAGATGTTAAGTTTGTTTATAAGTCATACACTGGAAAAATCAGTAGTTTCAAAAAGGGCACGTTAAAAACGTCTAGAAATTATTAAGGGTGTTTAATATGCCATATTTGATTATGTCAGAAGAATAATTACAAACTAATTTAGTTCTAGAAAAGATATAATTCTTTGATCCCAACCGTCAAATCGTCTCAGTGAAAACTTCGATTTTACCAATGATGAATTTAATCGCTCATGTCTGAAATCAAACCGGGGTTAAATCTTTCTAGTTTATATTTTAGAGTTTCTTATTTAAACATTAATTCTCAAATTGTATTGATTGATTTTTATATAAATTACCTCATAAATTAATTAGTGAAGTATATTATTTAATAACCCCGCCGTCAAGTATTAGTTTGTTAGAGTAGACTGCTGATGACAAAGAGATCGGGGTTCGAATCCTGGTTAGGTGTATTGAGGATTTTTCTCCAAAATGGTTTCTCACTCTTTCTTCGCGCAAATGTGGGTACACTTCCTCTTATTCAATATTCCTTATCCCTAATCCATTTGTGTAATTGGTACATATGCGCATGACCTGAAGATATAGTAAGACGCATTGTTAAAAATTATTATTTATCACATTCTCATAAATTATTTTGCTTATTTGCTGGAAGAAACAATTACTTTTTAAATTACACATAAAGTATAGCAAAACTTAGAAAAGTAATACAATATTTTGCTTGTAAAAGTAATAAAAATATATTATAGCTTACGTAGTATAAACAGAAGTAGATATAAAATATAACAATTTAATTTTAATTAAAGTATAAACTGCTTGGTATCTTTCTTTTTCTTTAAGGGCTGCTGTATTGTTCCCTGGTGAGAAAGAGGGTTGCGTTTTCATTCCCCTACCGGAAATTGAACATCGCCTGTCAGCGCGTTTTGGCCGTCTCCAGTAATTCAACAAAAAATATACTTCAACAGCTTTGTGGTTCAACCATTTGTGTTTTATTCGAATCGTTGCTAAACGAGAATCGTAGTTACGTTCTTTTAGGTTTCAATTCATATTAATAATAAGTGCTTACGTTTTGCAACTATCACAATTAGGCTTTATCAGATTGAGAATTAATCTGAGATTGATTTTTAACAACTGTAAAAGATAAAAATATCTTTAAAATATATTTTTCTAGTTTTTAAAACAATTATAATGTATTACAAAAGAGTAGCCTAAAATACTCGTGTCTTTACAACAACTCTATTCTACATGGTTTCTCTAAATTAAACAATTTTATTTGAATTTTGTAATGTTTTGAATTTCAAATTATTAGAGTGGATATTAAAAATGTATCAACATATCTAGAATGGTCGCATAAACATTTAACGTGTTTTTATAATATAAATAACACATTTTATCAACAACAAAAATTCAACCAACAAATAGATCCACTAATTTAAATACCATCTAGATAAATATGATGAAAAAGTCTGGAATCCATTTTTTACACCGTATGTTGTGGGAGAAAGGAGCTTAGGAAGAAGGAGGATTCAAATATTGGATGTCTTAAAGGAAAGATGAAAATTCTGGGAGCTGAGGGAGGAGGCAGAGGTCAGGGTGCATTGGTGGTCTACGTTGACTGACTAAAGGAATGGATCTCTCGGAAGACAGAATACCTAATTAAATTAGTGCTACTAGACATCTGTGTTATGAGGATATTAATTAAGTTAGGGGGTGACCTGGTGGTCTAGAGGCAAGGTGTCGGACCTCTGTGCTGAGGGTCCTGGGTTCAATCCTTTGTCCCGGCACAGATTTATCTGATTTCCAAACTGTTCTTTCACCTCTGATAAGATGTGTGTTAATCACAACTTGTGAATGTGAGGAATGCCAGGCCTCTAACGTGGTTCGGATTCCACGTTAAGCTGTAAGTCCTCCATTTCATCCCACTATCACCCTACCATTGCACATTAGCGTAAGTGCGTACAACCCGAATGGGTAGTAAGATGCAGTGCTTATAATTATTATTATTATAAAGTTAGGGGTAAGGACGAGCAAGGTAAAACTTAGAAGAAATGTACCCGCTTTTGTATGGAATGAGGTGGGAAAACTTTAAAGAGGAAAATCATATCAATACATACAACTGGGATTTGAACCCCGTAACTCCCTGTCTCCGTAAAGCCAAACAGGGGCCTTTGTCCACGATGCTTATCAGTGCAGGAGCCAAGCAAATGTATCGATTCCTCCTCAATTCCCCCTTCTCTCTTTCTTTCTGTAGAACCATGATAACCTATTAATGGGAGCCTTGTGCCCGTGAGAACCCAGCTGGTTCTCTTGTGCCCAGGGAACCAACAGAGATTAGATTTATATCCCAATTAATGTCGTCGACGCCGTCCTGCGCCCTTTATGTTTGCCGACTAGCAGCTCTCCCGTATTCAGCGGTCATAGGCGTAACTAACCATACTTACGGACAGCACCTTGTTTTTAATTACCTGTAGCTGCTTTATCACACGGCCTTCAACACGCGCTGGCTAAACAGCCTCTTGCTAACGAACCTACACTAATAGCGACCTTGGCCCTCAGCGGACTTTTTGATTGAGAGGTGTGTGATGAATTTTAAGGGATCGGTAGGGGGCACCTAGGTTTTTATCAGTGATACAGACATAAATAATTCCATGTTCGTAATAATAAGCAACAAAACCTTTAACAAAAAGCTTTTAGCTTTATTTTAAAAGTATTTATTTCAACGTATTAAGTGGAAAAGAATTTCCACGATCCCCATCTTGAATAATCAGCCGTGAGATGTTTTCTCAAGGGAGGCGTCTACTTGAAAAAAATATCCTTAGACTGAGGTACTTATAAGGAAAATTTAAGTGCTGAAGTTTCAAACCACTAAAATCAATCCTTAATATATCTTATGTTCTGTTTTGACCCTATTAAAATTGACATTATTTTATCAAAGGTTAAATATGGTGAGAAAAGAGTGAAAATTTGGCACACCAACCTCACTTGCTAGATTTTCATAAAATAATTACCAATGATTAAATGTCATAAGCCTAAATAGTGTATTTCTACGACGCTTATAAAAGGAAGAATAAGGCCGCATTTTTGGTCGGTTAATCAAAAGTTGCGTGGGCCACTCAGAATCATGGAATCGAGCCGTAAGTTTGGCATGCCTGTACTCGACTCCCGATGATTGGGAGACCGTGGTTAGGATCCCAGTCTGATGTACTAAGGACAGATTCTTCAAAAGGTTTTTGCTCCTTTTCCTCCACGCAAATCCAGGCACGTTTCCTCTAAATTCAATCTTCTTCATCCTTAACACACTGGCGTAATTATTATTTAAACGTGTAAAGCAAAACGGGTATTAAGATTCGTTGCTAAAAAAATGTACTTTTGTTTCTCTGGTTTAGCGCGCTTATAGAAAAAAAAAGTTTAACCTAATTAAAATATGTTTGAAGGCAGAGGGGATGTCACCCTCGATAGTTGTCGCCGGTGTAGCAAGGAAAGACCGCATATAGCCCACATACGCTGGAGTTATTATTAGCGAGTCTGCCCTTAGCACGAGGCACTAAATGGCGTCCTCCTAAAACCCAAGGGAGCGATGAGAGAAAGCCTTCACCGCAACTAATAGAGTGAGGCGGGTGGCATATGTAAAGGGGGGAGGTCAGGGATGGAGAAGGAAAAAACTGTATCGCACAGGGGCACACAGACAGAAAGAGAGAGTATATATAGAGGTAGAACACGTGATAGTGTTTTTGGAGGGTGAGCTAGAGATAAGGGGGAGGGGGAATTCAGAGAAGGTAGGAAGTAACGTCGACACTCAACGACAAATTGTAGGGAAGGAGGCAAGTGGAATAGTAGATAGACCAGAATGTGATTAGGCCCTTCACTAACAGAGTAAGTAAAAGTAGACAAATTTATATGGCCAGATAGTCTGTATTGAGGCAAAAGGAAAAACAAGGGGAAAAAAAGTACGTATATCAAGAAAGATTTGAGTTGACATATATAAGGAAAAAGCTTGAGGGATAAGAGTTGGTAACGAAAGATAAAACAGAAGAGAATAAATTAAGGTAAAATAAAGAAAGGGAAAATTCGTCCCATAAATTAACTAAAAGCTACAAGTAAATATAGTAGATTCTGGTAGCACGAAACATTTAGAAAATACAGCTAATATATATCGGCAGCCTTTTTTTTGGTCGCTTCGTCTTTTTGTCCTTTTGGGCTATACGCATAAGAACTAATCACACTAATGTGTTAAAAACAAGGAATATTGAACTTTGGAGAAATTTTACCCTTTATGAGAGTTTAAGACCATGTAGGGAAAGGCATCCTCAGTATAGTTCCAGAGATTTGAACTCAGAACTATCCAATATTGGCAGTCTAGTCTATTGCGAGATTGACACTTTAGAATGTTTGGCTACCTAAGCTGGTCAGCATTGATAATACACACAAATAATGGAGATTTAGAGAATATAATTTAACTATTTATCTAAATTCTGAAAATTGAAAAATAACATGTGGACACGGGAATTGAACCCGGAATCTATGGCTTAGTATGCCAATGCTCTAACCACAGAGCTATGCAGGAATTGTCCCATGACCAGTGTCATTCTTCACTCATATTTTAAGGCAGAGTCTATGATGGACGTGTGGAAATCGTCAGCTACAAATGTGTGATTTTATCAAGATCACGAGCTATCAGATAACGCAGCCATCTTTGACTCATTTTTCAGAATATGATATCTAGATGGAGTAATCCTCACTAAAAGAATAAATAATAGCTTTGATTATTTGATTCGTATTCATCTAAAGTTAAATAAAACTAATCCAACAACTGTGTGATGAAAAAAATATGTTTGTGTATTTTTGTACTTATAAAATATTAAAAATATTAAAAACTATTTTTATTTAGTATAAATGCCTAAAAATTATTCAAAAATGCCTTCAAAGGAAGAAAAACAAAAAAATGACAAAAAATTGAAAATGAGAAAATAATGACCTATAAAAACGTTTTGACAACTAAGGTCCGATGAATTGCATTTATGTACACATGATCATTGTCTGTGATGTACCAAAAAGAATATGGCATATCATCAAAATCAAAATCCAAAATGGTTATGAGCATAGCTCTATGTGACCAGACCCTTTTAAAATTAAGAAGAAAAAAATGTTCAAGTTCAGTGATGCCCGTGACAAATATCCTAGTAATATTGAGATTACTGTGTGTGAAAAATTAAACCAAACGTTTCTATTGAAGTAATACTTTATTTATTTTTACCACGAAAAAGATTTTTGCTATAAAAAAATTGCAATTTTTTTAAAAATTCAACACACGTTCCCTTCCATTTCACCTTAGAACTAACTACTCCTAAGTAAAAGCATAGAAAAAAAATCATGATTTTTTTTAAAAATAAAAATTATGACAAAAGGTTAAAAGTATTTTTAACCCTACAGTATTAATTTTAACCATCCAATGAGTGAAAGCGTTTCCCCATAACAACCTTCCATGATAATCGTTAATGCGGTGCGCCAGGTCTAGGGACAGTCGTGTCCTGTGACGTGTTAAGAGACGCCTACATCGAGGCCTGCAATCCCCAGCTGCTGCCAACTCAACCGGGAATTTTGGACGGACTACTTTTCAGAATCTTTTTTTTTTATATCAGGAAGTATGGAGATATAATTTTTACAGTTTCAGTTGATATCGACAGTGACAAAATCACAAAATTTAATAAATAAATAAAAAATAGTTCTGCTGAAATTGTAAACTGAAAATTGAAGACTTAAAATATTTGAAGAACTTTTTATGTGTTTGATTTTTATAATATTGTTAACTTCTTAGTTATTATTTATTAAATCAAAGGGATCTTTATAACCGGTGTTTTAGATATTTAACGGTTTAATTTATTTATAAAATTAATTATTATTTCATATTCTTGTTGTTTTGTTAAAAAAATAATGTAAACATATATTTCTAAAACTGTATGGTACTAACCGCTTTATCTATCCGATCCAATAAAATACTGTATGCTTTAAGAAAAAGAGGGGAGAATATAGGAAAAGCAGTAATATTCTTCTGTAAAAGAGAATGGAAAACCATTAATGCGGGAGATACGTGAGGGTAATTACTTTTACCGGAATTAGCGCCTCTATTTACCGTGTTAGTATAAAACCAAATATTGATGAGTTAATTCAATCAGATAAAATTGCAGCTTAATTTAAACTGTGACCAAAAAAACGTATAAAATAGCTTTTTTTAAAAGCCTGTGGGAATCCATAACTTTTAATTTCGAGTCTAATCCTAATCTTTGCTTAACTTACTCGAATAGAATCCCAGTCAAATATGATATTTAAAAAAATGATATTTTTCTATTTTAAAAATAGGCTCATATTTGAATCGAATAATTTATTTTAGGTTTACTATTGTGACGGGCTAGTCGCTTTTAGCCCTCACATATAAGCACAACTTCTAACGAACGCTGATATCTAACAAACATTATATACTCTTGAAGATTTTCCAGCTTTTGGGAAAGAACTGACACCCTATACTTTCCATGCTCTGCGATTGCTGATGTGAATAATTTCTGTAGAAACAAAGTCATTCTTGTAAAAGAGTGCCACAGATATGTATTTGTGACGTGGTCACCTCCCAAATATTTATATGTTTTATCATTTGTATAATTCAAGTCCGGTTTCCAGATGGTCCGATATGTATTCGTCATTGGTATACACATTTACCTCCGATCCAGGTGATATTTTGAAGAAACTGTCGTATTTTCAACTTCCTCGTCTTGCTCCGCCTGTATATATCCGAATGGTCAGACATACTAACGAGGACATACTCACTTGGAGATGTCCCTTATTAAAATCTTAAAATAATATACTGAAAGTCCTACGTGGCACAATCCGAGTTGAGTTCTTAATATTTCACAAAACAGAGTAATTTAAAATATTCAATAAATAATTTTAGTCACTAAAACTTAGTAGCTACCGTTATCTATTAGTGTAGTCATGATCAATTGGTTAAAATTAAAAACGTAAAAGTTTATAAAACATGTATAATCTAAGTTTCCAATAGATTGAAGTTATTATTTACTCAAAACCACTATTGCAATTCCCATAAACATTAATCAATAATAGAATAATGTTTACCATTACTGTTCTATGGTTAATTAATACTTAAAAGGTAATTTCTTGAGTTGCTGTTGGTTGAAATTATTGTTTGACTGTCGATATTAAAGCTTGCGTATTAAGAAAAAGTTTTGGATGTTTTCTCAGATATTGTTATTTATGGACCTAGAAGAGATATTTCAACAAATTAATTGCCATCATTATTCTTATATGCCTGGTGGACTAGTTTAGTTGTTAGGTCGAATCGAGATTATATGATATACACGAGTGAGTTTCAACGAGTCATGAGTCATAAATCCCAAATGACGAGTGTTCTCTTTCATTTGACCTCTCCCTCGATTTTATAAATATTTCCTCCTCCCTCCAAACACAGTCACTTTGTTTACCTTACCCCACCGGCACCACTCACGCGCGCCACGTTGAAGGATTTTCCAAAAGAATCGCGGCTCTCGTAAATAATGAACAATGTTTATCAGAACACCCCTGAGCAATATGTGTCGTGTCAATGAATTGACGGATCTCCAAACAAAAGAGCAGGAAGTTTAGCAACAGTGCTGGTCTCCATTCCCGCAGTTTGATGGAAATAGCTTGAAGACATTGCTTCTTATGGTAAGAGAGCACGGAGGAGCTTCCGGATCGATGAAGATTTGAGTTAATAAGAGCCGTCAAGCCCAGACCAAGACCCTCTTCTCTCCAGATCCTCTTCAATCCTTATTATATTTCTTGCATGCATTCGTCTTGTAAAAATATAGGTCGAATGCGTAAAATAATAGAATAAGAAGTGTAATAGAGAAAATATTGGTCTAAACCTATGAATCTAAAGGAGCGCTCAAACCTAGGCGAATTTAATCGAAGTGAAGCGCAATGAAAATATTGTCTTCACAAATTTAATAAATGTTACGGGGCACAGAACATATTTTCTCTCTAACTCTTGTATCTTAAAATACAGACATTTACCTAGGATTAGTAATATTTGTGAAAGGAAATAATATAAATGTTTAAAGAAACACTCTTCAAAAGAGCATAAAAGAAATAATATACACTGTTATAGAGACATTGAAAAAATAGGAACATTTCTGTCCAATAAATAGCATAACAATTAATTTTATTCTCAAAGACTTGAATAAAATATATTTGAGCTATTTTTTCTTATAGATTAGAAATATTTGTTTCATAAAAATTTATTTCAGTTTAAAGAGTTTTAAATTCATAAGTAAAGTAATACATTTTTGGAATGATAAGTTATTTCGTATCTCAATGAATGGAGGAGATATGATCAAGATTGAAAATTGCTGCTTATGTAAAGATTTTCCCTTGACGATCCGAATACTTCTCTATACGAGGAGTCGAGAGGAAATAAAAGATATAATCACACCTAGACGAATTAAATCAAATCGAAACGAAGGCCCGACACTCACAATGGTGGCCAAGTGGACTAGACGTCAGTTTCACCTTTCCTGGCTTGTTGCTGATTAAGAGATCAAGATTTGAATCCCGGCTGGAGGTAATGAGGGTGTTTTTTCCTGAACTGCTTCCCTCTATCCCACCAGGCAATTGTATCTGCATATCAATTCTTTATTTTAGTCCAATAGTTAAATTAAATGCGGATAGTCCAGATGGGTAGTATGCCGCTTTGCAATGGTGATGCGGTAGTTCCAATAATAAGATTTAGTTGTAAGATTAAACCGTATTAGTACTAGTTACCTAATTCACTGGGTATGGAAGAGGATGGCAATTACGAAGAATTACAGCCTCATTAGTGTGAAAATACTATGGGAAAACCACGGTGATAAATCACATAACAATATTTAAAAAAAGTCCTGTGCTTCCTGCTGAGAATCGAACCTCCACGTCAAAGGGAATTTAGTTTATTGTGAATCTAGTCCCTCAGGCCACCAGCACCTTTTTTTAAATCACTGGTTTACTCGTGTTTAATTACAAATGTATGATACGTTTGAGTTTAGAATGATTCATTTGTTTAGAAAACACAACAAAACAAAGTAGAAATGTAATTACATGTCCAATAAATCTGGTGTGTGTATACATTGTTTGTTCTATTAGATAAAGTGAACAAATATTTTACAGTATAACAGGTACGTTTTAAGCTTATTTAAATTTATTTAATGATTTATATTGATTATCTGATTATCCCTTACCCAAATGAAATAAAAGTGTAATAATTAAATAATTACTATTGTAGATTTGTGTTATACTTTTATTATGTTTATTTCAGTTAACATAGTGTATTTAAGGACCGGCGCGGATGAATCGTCGAGAGAGCATTGCTTCGTACTTATGCTGTGCGGTGCGGACCGTGTAGTCGCCTACCACCAGAAATAAATGTTAGGGAGCTTCCGAACATTGTTTTCATGCAAACTCCTAAGTACTGTAAGGATGGGAGAAACCGTGATTTTACTATATCGGTGATCACAGTGACCTTGATTTTAAAAGAGCAGTGATTTATACCGGTGATTATTCACAGTGACTGTAAGTCACTGTATCAGCACTTGTAAAACTAGACATTTCTTTCACAGCGCTGTAGTCATTGTTCTCAACATTACGTACAAGATAAACAATATTATATTCAATAACTTATTGAATAAAAAACCTTCTTCTTAATTATTAGCTAAATTAAAACGTTATTCTTCGTAATTAATAACTGACTTAATTTTATGAAAATAGGTGAAAGCCTATGCAAGTAAAAGTAAAAGTAAAAATTTATTTTATAATAAAACTCTGTCAATAAAGAACATAAAAATGTTTTTCTTTTTTTAGTTATAATTATCTTATTCTTGGTCTAATAAAGTGAATTAGTTAAAAATCCTATGCAATATTATTGTAAATAAATTCACTTTAGGTGCAGGCTATTTGAAAATGCATGATATGATAATGTTTTATTGTGAAATACGTCTCAAATATATAAAGCTCAATGACACTTAAAATAACATTTATATTTTTTGTTTGAAAAAAATACACATATCAAAAGTATTAATATTTAAATGTAGATGTCAAATTATTGATTTAGTTCCACATAAGTGTTCACTTCCTTCATTCCTAGTTTCTTTTGATAGATTTTTTCTATACGTAGGGTTGACCTCTTGCCTCTGCTAAATAATTAATATATTTCCCTGTATTAATGCAATAAGATGCCGAAAATGAAGGAAGACTTTAGTAGGGAAAAAGACAGTTCCCGGTTTTTGTAGAAGAAATTCAAACTAAATTGATATTCACAAACCCACTTCAATGGCTTAATGGTCTAAGGGGTAACTCTTGTGTTTAACTGTCCTGCGGATGATGGGATAGTAGGAGTCCAAATACCAGTTGGGTATACTGAGGGTGGTTTATCCTAAATGGTTTTCCACTCTCCTTCCACGCAAATGCGGGTGGATTACCTCTAAGATTTTTCCTCACTCATCCCTACATTATGATAGTAATTATCATATATGCGTATGACCTGAACAGGTAGTAAGAGACAGCGTGTTATTTTTTTTAATGCACAATTTGAATACAGAATGGTATCACACCTCTACTCTTAATTTTTGTGTATGTATATGCACCACGTATTACTTATTACCCGTTAGCTTTATACACATATCTACACTAATAGGGCAGGGACAATAAAGGTGAAACCTAGAGGAAATACACTCGCATTCATGTTGCGAGAAAGGGGGGACCGATCTATGAAAATACTTATTCAGTACGCTCGACCGGGCTTCCCAATCTTCCCTTCACCAAAAATCCAGTTTATTGGGTGAGTGACGCCTTTGACAGCATGACCACTGATAAGCGAGACATAAATAACTTAAACTGATACATCTATGGTGACCACTCATTAGATTTTTCGTTTAATAACTCATTTCAAGTAATTTTAGGATAAAATTCTAAGCAATCGGTAAGTACCTGGGCTGTTTTTTTNTTTTTTTAATTTTGACATATTTTGCGAGACAGGCTTAATAAACTAAGTAAACAGTGGTTATCTCCGTGAAAATAATTTATTATTGAATATATAATTAATTTGTTTGCTGTCTAACTTGAGCACTAAGGAAAAAATATCAACTTTGATCAAAGGAGAAATTACAGAAGATAGTTTCTGTGCTGGGGTCCGGGATTCAATCCTCGGTCCCAGCACAGGTCTATCTGATTGCCAAACCCTTCCTTCACCTCTGACAAGACGTGTATTAATCACAACTGATGAATGTGTGGAATGCCAGGCCTCCACCGTGGTTCGGATTCCACGTTAAAATGTAGGTCCTCTATTTCATCTCGCAATCACCCTACCACTACACATTAGCGTAAGTGCTTATAACACGAACGGGTAGTAAGACGCGGTGCTAGTAATAAGATAATTACATGGAGGAACTAGGTCTGTTGTTCGTACTTAATGATCCATGTTTAACAATATATTATTATCTTAGAAGTATTTGCAACATACATAACACCAACACATGGCATAAAGCGTACTATTATCCCTTGCGTAAACACCTACTGAATATAATACTCCTTATATTGAGGTTTCTAAGGTTAAAATGAATTTCCCGTTAGCCAGGGATATACGCCATCAATCAACATCCATTATATTTCTTGGACCACGCACTAGTGTGAGACAGCTTTCTTTAATAATAGGGATGTGTGGGAGATGGAAAATGAAATTGGAAGGACTTAGGGGAGCCCTCCGAGAATATATATTTCGCAGGAAAATGTTTGCAGAGCTCTTAATATCAAATTATTCTCAATTACCTCCCGCTCATATTTTGAGTTTGTGTTTGTATATATGTACAGAAAATATATGTACCGATTTTTAAAATACATTTTTGTATTTAAATTATGGATCATGAAATATAGTATGCAACCACCAGATAAAACAAAATGGTAAAGTGATTCACTTTTATTTTTGTATGCCAAAGCTATCTAATTAAAAATAAATTTCAGTAGGAATTAAGATACTGCTGATGTAATTAATTATTGGCCTAGTAGACAGAGGACTGGTTTTAACTCTATCGTTTGGCATTTCATCTATCTGGTGACCAGATGTTTGCTCCACGAAAATTAACAAAAGTGTGGGTCAATTTTAGCCAAATTTGGCAAGGGTACTCTTTAAGCCTAGGGTAAAGATCTATGTTGATGGTTTTATGTTTTTAATTTTAAAGATGGTGAATGCCCAAAAGATTTATTGTTTAATAACTCATTCCAATTATTTTGAATTTAAATTTCTAAGGAATCAATTGAGCTCCTAGGGCATTTTTTTTTTAAATTCGACATTTATTCCAAGGTATCGTCTTAAATGATGTGGACAAGGTTTTTATCTATTCATTTATAGACCATTGAATTAAGTACTCATTTGTTTGCTTTCAAGCTTGGTCCCCAAGGAAAAAATATTAGCTTTAAACACAATGAAAAATCGTTAAGAATGTACGACTAATAAAAAAAATCATGAAATAACTATTAGCAAAATGTGCTTAGCATTTTTGAATGTATACTAACTTTGTATTTTATGAACTTGTGGTTATCTTACTGTAATTTAAACAGTTATTTTAATTCATAATTAACTAACCTTTATCAAATAAAATAAACAAAATATAAAAGTTATTTTAATGTTTGTGGGTGCTCAACAATTTCAAATCTGCTTTATTTAGTTGCACTGGTTAAACCTTCCATGATTATTTCAACCTCTAACATTTGGGTTTTCTACGAAATTCCGTTACGTTAAAATTTCGTTGCTTAAACAAAACAGGATGCGAGTGAAGTGTACTGTTCACAGAACTACAAGTATTGTACAACTAAATGATTGTAATGCAAGCTTTGTTTTGGGTATATGAAATGCATTTAAGTTGAAAATAAAATTAGTATTTACTTATTTTATTTAAATAATGAAGCGAAGGGAGTTAATTTTGTTATACCAACATATGTTTTACAACACTTTAATTACAATAAAAACATTGAACAAGGTTATTAACTTTTATTTTAGCACCGCGATTTACTACCCGTTCTGGTTATACACCTATGAACTATTTACGCTAATGGTTTTAGGGATTAGGAACGATATACTTAGAGGAATTATACTTGCTTTTGTGTGGAGGAAGAGTAGAAAAACATTTTGGAAAAATCACCCTCATTAAACTCAACCGAGAATTGAACCTCAATCTTACTTTCACTGGCAGTCTTGTCTACTTCGAGAGTAACCTACCTTGGTGGTGTAGTTAGTTAATGCGCTAGACTCGTGCTGATATAGACTGCTGAGGATGGGGAGATTGAGTTTAGAATCTTAGTCGGGTGAACTGAAGGTGGTTTCCCTAAATGGGTTTCCACTCTTCCTCCACGAAAAGGCGGGTTCACTTCCTCTAAATTCAACCTTCCCAACTCCTAACCCATTGGCGTAACTAGTATTTAAGTACATAAGCGTATAATCCTAACGGGTAGTAAGATGCGATGCTAAATAATAAACACTTCTAGAGTAGTGCGTTAGACCATGCGGCCACAGAAGCGATTTTTTTTGTCCTACATGTCTTAATTTTAATCAGGTCATGAGCAGCTTACACTCCTTTCAGTTATATTAATATATGAATACGTTAGGAGAAGGACGAAAACTTTTAAGCAAATGCAACATTAATATTTAGGATACATGACGTAAAACCATTAGTGTAAAAAAGAAGTCACATCTATTGAGCTCAGCTGGGATTAAAGCTCTAGCTTCCCAGACCAGAATCAAACAGAAATAACTCTGGTGGAATTGATAACAATAAATTTGACAAATAAATCCGTGCTTTCTCTGTGTAAGATTACTCAAGCCCACATTGGTGCTCATGTATACTAGATGTTACGCTCATATAGTATGGTTATTACTGACTGGAGATTTGGAACTCGAATAATGACTGGGTGTCCGTTAGGTTTTTATTCCTCAATGGTTTTACGCCCTCCATCCACGCAAGTGCAAATAAATTCCTCTATATTCTACATTATGATACCTACCCTAATAGCGTAATTAAAATGTCTACAGTTTGGATGGGTTGTAATAAGCGAAGGGGAAAAAAAGAGCTTTATCGACATAGTCAGAACTTGTGGCAATAATTTACGTCTTGGTAACTTTATAAATACTTGTTCTATCATGAAAGGAAATATGGGTTTTAGCAACGTCCGCCTATTGCAATGATTATTTTACCTAAGACTAAGAATTGACAAAACAATAATTCTACCGGTTGTCTCTAAGGGTGTGAAACGTAATCTCTTACCTTACATGAGGCAATATATATTAGGTAGTTAAAACACAAGGTGGTTAGGAAGATATTAGGTCCAAAAGGGATGAGGCTACTAGGGAGGGGAGGAAGTTACAGAAGGAGGAGTTACATACCCTGTACTCATCACAAGATATAGCTAGAATAATCAAATCTTGTAGAGTACGGTGGACAGGTCATGCAGTGCGAATGGGAAGAGACCATTGGGAAGACCTAGACACAGATAGGAGGATAACATTAGAATATCCCTGAAAGAGATAGGGTGTAATTAGGTGGACCGGAGCTCAAATTAGGGATAGGTGACGTACTATTGTAAGTGTGGTAATGAACTTTCGAGTTCCTACTGCCATAGAGAAAGTAGGTAAGGAAATAAGGGATCGTGCACCAATAAACATCCTTCAAACGCTATCCAAGCCTCAGAATATATAGTGCATAGTCAAATCTATGCCAACATTGTCGAATACCAATCTAAATTTTGACCACACCCCAAAACAATGATAACACTAATTAATGTATAAGTTGACGTAAGTCTAGCAACGGACAAGAGACAATCTAAGCTAAGCTTTCATTACCATCTATCAAAAAATATAAATAGATTCATTATCGCCATATTTTAATTTTTTCCTACAAATATGTTATCCGTATTAGTTAATACTTATATGAACGACAAAAAACAGTTGTAATCGGTAAATTCCTTTCTGGTTGATGGAGGGTAAGTGTGGGCGTACCATATGAGCCAGTTCTTTGACCAATGGTGTCTCCCATATTATTATTAACTTAACCAGTTTTCTCCAGAACACCAAACATCCTCTATACACTGATAATTTCCAAATATATTTGCCTTCCCCTGAATTTTGATTGAATAATACCTTCGTATTACTCAATGCAGTGCAAAAATTGCTGACATATTAATCCAATTTTCTCAATATGTTATTATATAGTAAATTTAATTTCATTTAATTGATAATTTTCCCAATTTTCTTAATATAACATTGAATTATAATGTAATCCCTTTTGTACCTGTTGACAAATATCTGGGCTTATAAGAAAATAATACTGCCACAGTCCCACATGGTCTAAGTAAGTAATTCATATTTGTATAACTATATTTGCATTTTTACATATATTAAATTCAATTAAGAACTTTCTTCCTGACGCTCTTAAAAATTGTTTTCTCAAAATTTAACACTTACTTATTTTGAGTACTGTGATATAGTTTACAACGACTTGACTGTTTAGTTGAGGGAAAAAAAAGTGTAAGATTTATCATCGACTTGTGACCTTAACCATACTTCTGTATTTAGAACAAACTTTATTGGCTACAACTTGATATATGGAATTTTAATTTCTGGTGCAAGATGTATAATGTCGCAGATTATTATTATAGGCTCTTCAACCTTTAAAGAGTTTTCATCTAATATAACCACCATCCACCTAGCACATAACCAATATCCACCTAGCACATAGCCATTATCCACTTAACACATAACCACTATCCAACTAGCACAAACCACTATCCACCTAGCACATAACCACTATCCAACTAGCACATAGCCACTATCCAACTAGCATATAACCACTATCCACCTAGCACATAACCACTATCCAACTAGCACATAGCCACTATCCACCTAGCACATAACCACTATCCAACTAGCACATAACCACTATCCACCTAGCACATAGATCACTACAAAATCAAGAAAACTACAAATAAACATTTAAGTAACTAATTTGTTTCCCGTTATAAAAACGCTGAAGTGTAATTCGAATTTATGTTCTGGGCGCTATAAAATATTGGGTTATTTGAGGTCAGAATACGTTCGTGAGTTAATAGATTTTACTATCAGCATTGTTACCTTGCTGCCACCATAATGTGTAAAGTAATTAACTAATTATATATGCATAAGATGCATGACATATAAATATGTTAGTAATAATAGATAGGACGTGAGTAGATATTGCTAGATTTAATGATTAGATATTCAAAATAAAAAATTAATATCGATATATACACTAGTAAAAGTAGATAACAAAAGAATGTGACTGGTAATTTACACATTATAATACATTTTTAATTAATAAATGTCTGTTTTAATCTCGCACATTTTTTGTTGTTAATCTTAACGGTTTTTTATTTTATTGTGTATATTTCCAGGTATATTCATTCATTATCTAATTTTTTAAATATTATATTGTTAATAATCCTATATTTGGATCATCTTTTAACCATTAAAATTAACACAAAATAAGCCTATCCCAATAATTTTCTGCTGTATCCATTTTAATTATTTTATGCAATTTAAAATGTATACTTTACATTACTTTGCACGTTCTTCTGTTGACCAATTTTTCCAATCATATATTGATAGTCATTCTTTATTTATTTTGATCATCTTAGTGCTATTAAATCTAATAATTTCCAACCAAATCTTATCTATTATAATATTACGCTCCCTACTTTATTTCAAATCTTAGAATTTTTTCTAAAATGTTTTATCAATATGTGTTTATTCATGTTTAAATTTTTCCCGCCTCTTATTTAATTTTTCTCTCTTCCTTTGTTTTTACATTGTAATAGGGATATAAAATATGTATTCATATATGTAAACACTTTCGTATTTAACAATTTTTAACCGATTTTGATATAAAGTTTTTAGACAAAATTGTAATTAGCTTTTAACTATTATTTCAATAGTACGTATGTATGTTTTTACATTATAAATAAGTGAAAGTGCAAGTGGAATAAATGTACCAGCCTTAGATTTTCTCAGATAAATACGATATTATTAATATAATATAATAATGATATTTTAGAGATTTTGTTTATGTACCTTAAAGTCAATATAGCTTTGACTGAAATATTCAAAGCTGTGGGATAAAATGCCTTCCATAAATCTCTATCTTATCATATTGCGATGCGGTAGAGTCTCAAATGGTAAATAAGGGAGGAATGGGTAGAAGGAGAAGAGATTGGGATATGAAAATAAGAGAACTCGGAAATAGAGGAAGAAATAAAAATCCTTCTCTCGCTATGGAAGGTGTCATTTTGAGCTAACACGCACAACGGGGCGCCAATTAATCATTTTATGTCAAACTGCGTGTCTAATTATTTATAACCCGCGAGCGTGACGTAGGGTTATGGTAAACCTGCTATAGAATTAAGAGAACCTTGGTTTGACCACAAGGTGAATCTAAATTAGTTTATTGTGTTTGTTTATGAGTCTATATCTTTAAATAAAATACTAGAAAAAATATTAATCTCATCGATGGTCACGTGAACTAAATGTCAGAGTCATATAGTTTGGTTTGCTGGTGACGTAGAGGTCAGGGTCGGAATTCATGTTGGTTGGACTGACAACGACTTTTCATATATTAATTGCCACTTTGCCCTATCTGGGTTCTTTGCTATAAAATCTACAACCCTTTAAAAAAAACCTAACCCCTTACCAAGTCCGCTTTAGTTATAATGTTTATAGTCCGGAGAAGGAAGACAAACAAAATAAATTCTTGCTACTGTGTTACGGAGATATTGATAAATTCTGCTGTCTTAATTTAAGCTCATTTGTAAGTAGTGTACGAATAAATTTAAATTTTTAAAAATATTATGCTAAATTTAAAGATATAATTACATTTTAGATCATATACATAGCATGTTTCTACAAAAAGTTGATTTAAATAAAATGCAACGAGCACATTTTTTATTAATATGCATTGTGTCAAAACTGACTATCAGGGATATAATTAATATAACTCAGATAGTAAACTTGTGGTACGCGTTTCCAAAGTGGTATAGCACGTATCATTCCTTGTTTATAAAGGTTTTAATTTTTTTGCTAGATTACTAGTAGACTGTGTGTCTATACTCGTCAGTGGAAGAGGGTACGTGCTATCAGCAGATAGACAAAAAGCCTAGCAGGATCAGCTGCTTATTTCTTTCCCGCTCTTTCTATTCTGTACATTGGCATATAATCATGATAGAGCTTGGAGATTCTAAGTGCGTTAAGTTAACATGACTCTCTTCGGTGGTCATATGGTCTAACGCGCTACTCTCGTACGGGGATTTCAAGGTTATAAGCTCGGATGGACGTACTGAGGTTTTTCCAAAATTGTTTTTCACTCTCACTGCACACAAATGTGGATATACTTTTTATAAAGGTAACCTTTCTAATACCTAAGAGCATTAGCGTAGTTGATACATAAGCGTATAACCCTAACGGGTAGTAAGATATGGTGATAAAAATATTATCAAAAAATAATATTAAGACCATTTAGTTTTATTTTAGTAACTATTTAAGAATGTGTGGTTTTTATTTAAATTTTTTTATTTAATTAAAACTCACCAAATAATACCTAAATACAATTCATTCAAAATATTATCTTAACTTGTTGTTATTATTATTTAGTACCGCGTCTTACTACCCGTTCAGGTTATACGCTTTAAGTACTAATTACGCTAATAAATTAGGAATTGGGAAGGTTTAATTAGAGGAAGTGAACCCTCATTTGCGTGGAGGGAGAGTGGAAAACCATTTAGGAAAAACCACCCTAGTTCACCCGACCGAGATTCGAACCTCGATCTCCCCATCCTCAGCAGTCAAGCGCAACACAACTAGCGCGTTAGCCAACTACGCCACCGAGGCGGCTAACTTGTTGTTACGTTGCAATTACGCAACGTTAGAAATAGTGCTTTTATAACTTTGCTACGGATAGCCCAAACGAAAAGTTAGCCCAATCTACGTTAAAATTAAAGTTACAGTAAGCCACACAGACTTTCTTGCTGCTTTAAAAAAATAATAATTGAGATATCTACCCAAAACTTGTAAAATAGGTGAAACTAAATAATAGACAGTGCTGCAAAAACAATCCATCAAAGGATATGAATTAAATAATATTCACTGTTACAGAAACATATTAAGAAAAGAGTAATATCTCTGTTCACCAAAGATTATTGCAATCAATTTTACGGGCTTAAATTTTAAAAATATGTTTGCTAATATCACAGAAATGATTGGTTTCAAAAATAAAACATACATTTAAAATGATTGTTTCTTATTTTTAATAGTACTACCAGATTTGAAATTTATGTAAGGTATCATATGGGTAAATGGGAGCTACTATTTTGTTTGAAGTGTTAAACAATGCCTGAATACTAAATTTAATCAATATCGTTAAGCAGATTTGGGGAAAAAAAATTTTTTTTCTCTTTTGGCTCTTATTTTTATGGTTGGATGAATTTTCAAATAATACCTCAGAGGGACCTTATGAAAATACAAAATACCAAGTCTTGGCCCGAACGGTAAAATCGTTTCAGCACTAGTCAGAAAGAAACACAGTTATAAGGCATTGCAAAAACAACTTTTTCTGCTCCAGGGGGTCAAAAAAAGTCGATATCCAACAAAACCTCGTGTCCAATTTTTGTTTACGATCACAATACTTTTTCTAACCAAGGGGTAAGAACAATTGTAGACAGTTAATTTTTTTTCTATATGGTATATGTATCCAAGTAATAATAATAATATGTAATATCTAAACTATATTCATTAACAATAATTATAATAATAATAAACTCCTATATTCCTGCTGCCCAAAATTCCCTAAGTCACATGAAGAATTTCTACTAAAATGATCGACAAATTGGGCATGCACTCTCAAAAAAGGCGATCTCATTCTCACTATTATTAAATTAGGAACAAGGGAAACAAGATGTGACAGTCTGGGTTGAAATCTCAAGGTATATTCAAATAATTATTTCGATAACATTTTTAAAACCTCTCATGAAAATATTTAAATAAAATTCAGTTTTATTTTAATATGAAAAATTCGACCAGGTGTTACGTTTAAGAAAATAAAAATAATTAGGAGGGTAGGGGAGAGAAATGTCTCCCCTTTATCAAACTTAAATATAAAAAAGCCTCCACCCACTTTTTCCTGTTTTGGAGATGTGCTTCCAAACCGAACACTAAAATATTCCAATCCCAGTTGAGTCATGAATATTTCAACATCCAGTGGGGTAGGAGGCTGTATCCCAAACTCTTGAAAGTTTAAATTCTTAATCTTGTGTTTGGACAAAGAATGATGTGAGTTTTCCTTTGTGCTCCCATCCTTAAACCCCCCCCCCTCCCTTTGCGAACATAACTCAACAAGGATCACCACCTTCCTTGCACAAGGACAAAGAAAGAATGGAAGTAGACTTTAATTCAACAAAGATTTTGTTGTTGTTCATTTATTAGCTTTGGTCAAGTTTATTTTTATCTATTCCATTTTTTTAATTTTTTTTTGTACTAGCTAACTGTAATTACCTAAAACATTGTACTCAATTGTTTAAAAAAAAAAGGTAGATAGTAATTCTTTACGTATTTTAATTAGATTTAGAGGGACAAAATATATACGCCTAAGGCAGCCACCTCAGTCAGCGAGAAAGTATCAATCGTTGTTAGACCACACGGCTTAAAATACAATAGTTTGTGTTGTTTACCTGGGACTACTTCTCTATTTTGTTTGAGCTTATTCATGTTAATAAGAAAGAGGGGAAATAAAACTACGAAATTTATTGTTTCATGGTAAAGAGGAACGCTCGCTACTAGTTCCCAAATATCTTAATCTTTCCTGTTATGAGCCCATCAAAATAAATACTGTATTTCTTAGAGAAAGGCTAATTTATAAAGCCCCTTTTCATAAAGCCTAGTCTCATAGCTCCGCAAATATGCTTAAAAATTCGTTGAAAACGAGCTAATATTACACTTTAACACAAATTTTTATATTAAAAAACTCAAACCATCGAGTTATTAATAAAAAAGAGCCCCGTTGAAATAATTTGGCTGTATTTTGGTGGGAACCATATTTTGGAAATAACGTGTGTCAGAATTTCATATTGTGTTAGAGATGAACGTCCGCGTGAAAATTTCTCGCTTACCTAGGTTATATATATATAAATACATTCGCGACCTTAATTTACTTGGATGACAGCTCAAAAAGTTACTGAGATAGTCCATAATATATGCCTACCCCAACAGCTGACATAATGTCACTTTGGATAACTGTAATGAAAACATATGATAACGTATGGATGTGATAGTTAACCACAGTACTTTATGCCAATATTATTTATATATTTACTTGAGGCGTGGCACAATCCTTATTTATCGTTTAGTTCCCCTTAAAATAGTTATTATTCACAGCACCTTCACAATAGGTCTAACTAACATAGTTTAAAAATGGCGACCGACGAATTTAAACCATGTGATTGAACGTGGCGGATACAAGTACTTTACAATGATGCACCCACTCAGTGGATACAAATATCTTATTCAGTTAAATATTTTTAAATACGATAAAATAATATTAAAATAATTTATCATATATTAAATAAATGACAGGTATTTTCTTTTCTCCAAGTAAATATTATATCTGTAATAAAAGGTACTAGTGTATGCACTATATTACACATCATAGATAACGTTCCAAAACGAAGAATAAGTAATTTCAAATATGTTTAAATATTGTTTTATATTGAATAAAAATAAGTTATTAAAAGTAATGAAATAATGTGAGAAAACTTAAGTTTACGTTATTTTAAATGTAATATATAACATGTAATTAAAAAACTTAACATTCATAACAAAACAGTGAAATTTTACATGTGTTGGCAACCCAAAACCTAAACATATGATTTTTTAACTGTCATCCAGGTAAAAACATATCGTGAACATCTACGCATCTTAAACAAAGCTTATGTTTCTAAATCGAGGTGTAGATATTGAATTTTAAGGAATTCTATTTAAAATTCTAAAATTGAGAGTAGCGTAGTTATGTATAACTAAAACAAACGCATACATAAATGAAGGAATTATCACTTTGCTTTGAAAAAGTAGCGTAGTTAGTGGTATGCCAAAACTTGTTGATTTCGAACAACCATGACTTTGAAATGTTCTATTATCCAAGTTTTATTATGACTCAACCCCTCCGTTTAATGTGTTTCACAAAAGATAACTTTCACGGTCACGTTGGTAAATAAATATTAATGGCAAAATTGTTTATATTACTCTAGATTGACGAGTGAAAATAATTGTCACTAACTCAACATTTCTTTGAAAAAAAAAAATACTGACAAAGATTTACTAAAGTTTTTGTCAGTTATTGGTAAAACTTTGGATATCTACTGAGAAATAGTTCTTATTAGTTTACCAACACTACTGGCCTCATTTAAATAACTAATAGAACACACTCAAATTTTTAAGTGTTTGATTTTGTCAAGGAGTTCTATTTAAAAAATTTTAAAATCAAAATGGTTTTAAGTTGAATTTAGTAAATATTTTGACGAGGAAAAAACTATGAATATATTTTTCTATTTAAAACAATCTGTGTTATATTAGCGAGAAAGTTACAATATTATGCTTATGCTATATAAAACAATTGCATAAGCTAGGCTACCCACTATTTCAAAATCTACCCATATTAAGTTTATAAATTAATATGTTAAATAATTACGCGAGTGTTATTTTTTTTCAGATTGATATTCTACGCGTCACCTTTTACTTTCTATCAGTCTAGGCTTAGCGAAAATTTACACCATGAGGAAGTAGGAAACAATTTAGTGAAAATACACCCTCGTTACATCAGACCGGGATTTAAGCCCCGACCGGTAAGCCAGTTTATTTGGAAAGCTACGTTTTAGACCAGGGATGGGAAACCTGCGACCTTTTGAGGTGTTTGGGGCGGGGTTTTTCGCATATTCTGTCACTTATGTCTCTTCTTCATTTAGTTATACATTCTCTTTATCAAAATCAAATATTAGTACTACAATGTAATAAAATTAAATGTTTTATTAACTGTTGAAATGTTTAGTTTACAGAACTCCATGTTTGAGGGATTTTCTATTAGATTTCACAATCCATACTACATGATATATATATATTTTTAAGTTCCGTATGCTTGTACAGTATATATCTACAGTTAAATTTAAAAATTAACCATGAGCCATGTAGAAAAATTCGAGGAAAAGCGAAAAAGCCGTTTTTATCAAATATTTCATAATGTTATTTGTATTTTTTGCTTAAAAAAGTGCTTCTATGTATATATAGTAAAATTACATATTAAATATGTAAAAAAATATCGAATTTTTTTGTCGTTGATTGAAAAGGTAAATAGGTAAATTATATCCGTTCACTCCTTTATGGCTTCCTAAAAATATATTAACTTATTTAGGTAAAGTACGTATTTATAATGCTGGCAACATTTATGGTAGGAACATGAAGTGAACGGGCTTATGAAAAATCCGTGAAGTGTCATGCGGACTTTCAATGGCAAAAGGTTCCCCGCCCCTGTTTTAAACCATGTGACTTCAAACTCGGATAATAGAAGGACCAATTTCAAAGTAATATTTTATTTAATATAATAAAATTTGACCCACTTTGGTGGCTAATTGATCTAAGGCGTTACTATCGCTATAGACTAGACGGTTGAAGACAGGGAGATTTGGGTTCCAACCTGGTCGGGTGCACTGAGGGTGGTTTTACTAAATGGTTTTCCAATCTCCCTCCGCTCTAATGTGGGTGCACTTCCCCTAAATTAAACCTTCCTAATTCCTAACACATTAACGTAATTAGTACATAGATGTACAACCCGAACGGTTAAAAAGACGTGGTGCTAACAGCAACAAAAAAAGCCCTGTGTGAACACCAAATAAATGTCAGAGTAGTATTGTCTAGTTTTCCAATGACGGGGTGGTACTGGTTAGAATCCCTTTAAAGTGCCAGTGAAATTGTTTTGTCCCAAAATGGTTTCCTTTTCTCCCTCTAAGCAAATTTGTCTAAATTTCCTCTAATCTCTGCCTTCCTCGTTCTTACCTGATCATAGTAATTAAAATACGGGGACTGTAGTAAGATACTAAGGGGAAAAAACAGTGAAAAATTACTTGATTTATGTGTTCTAAGGAGTATTAGTGATTCTAAGTTGGCAATAGGAAGTGACAGTAAAATATTCAGATGCATTATTGAATAAATCTCTTAGTTAACATCAAGCTAAGCTGAATCAACGATGGGTTATTTCCTTTTTCTCTTTATATCAGCAGTAGAAAAGACATATATGGTGGTCTCTTTTCTTGAAGAATCAGATTCTTCAAAAAGTCTCTAGACATCTTTCAGAACGTGGTAAAACGATCCAGTCTACATCGATAAAAGAAATTGGAGGAAAGTAGCTCACAATCTCTGTGTATAGGATTGATCAACTAGACAGAACCAACTGTTGCAAGGATTTTTTTTTTAAATATAGAGCCAGGTAAGTTGTAGAACAATTGAATTTTTCAAAACAATTTTGATGAACACCTCTTTATTTATTTATTTTTGAAGCTCAGATCCGATATTCTCTCGAGCCCTCAAATATTGAATATCTAAATATTTAAGGGATTTTAGGACCAATCCCTATTTTTTTTAGTTTAAGCACATGCATTAGTAAATACTTGCTCTAAGAGGTAGGATGGAAAGGATTTCTTTCAACATTAATGGAGAAAAATAAGGGGAAAGTTACATTGAAAGTTACGTTTGAAAAATTCCCTTTCATTGGTCCGGCATGGATTAAAATCTCAACCTTCTCTTCTACGGTCATAAAGTTCAACATTAATCTAATGCCTAAAGAGACATAGTCCACGCTTTGAGCGTTAGATTTAAGGAACGTGTCTGACAATTAGACTAATAATTTTATGGTAGGCTATACACATTTTGTTGTGGCTGACTTATCCAAGGATTTTGATTTCTGAATAAAGACATTACAATAATTATTCCACGTGTTTTTTATTATAATATATACATATATATATTATAAAAAATTAATAACATTTGGACGGATTTAAATAAACTCGTGTTATAGCAGAAGATAAAAGAATGTTTGGACTTTAGTCCGTTAAAGCCAAAGTGAATATTTTAAGTCCTTATTAAGAGGTATATTTTAAAATACTGTACGTAATACTTCAATATCAGGTAGAAAAAAATTATTTTACAATTTTCCAAATTATATATAAGCCACAAGAGAGGCTGATCCAGGGAAGAAACTTCGGGGATCCTACTTAAAAAACCCTTACCCTTCCCAAAATTAATATATATATATATATATATATTTAAAAAAAATACATAATATTTTTAGCATAAAACTGGTGAGATATAAATTTAATATATCAAGGAAGAAGTCTACTTTTTTAACAATGTTAAGTTTTTATTATTATTAGTACTGCGTCTTACTACCAGTTCGGGTTATACGCACGCTAATTTGTAATGGTAGGGTGATTGTGAGATGAAATGGAGGACCTACAGTTTAACGTGGAATCCGAACTACGGTGGAGGCCTGGCATTCCCCAAATTCACAAGATGTCTTGTCAGAGGTGAAGGAAAGGTTTGGTTATCAGATAAATCTGTGTAGGTACCTGAGATTGAACCCCGGCCACCAGCACAGAAGTCTGACACCTTACCCCTAGACCACCAGGTCACCAATGTTAAGTTATTGTTCGATTTCATCTTCTCTGATAGTTATAAAAGTTACTAAAACAGTTTTCATAAAATATGCATGTATCAAAACATGTGATCATTAACTGTCATTTTTGGTCTCTCTCTCTCCCTATATATATATATATATACATTTTCCAATATCAGTGTTAAGATAAAATGCTATAGAATGGCGGCCACAAATATATATGTTTGTACTTTCTAAACTGCCTTCCTTCCAAATTCCTATTTTATTTTCTCATTATTTCTCAATATTTATTTTGGCATCTCATCACTTATTGTTTAAGCTATATTTATAGTATATTCTTGGGAACATTATAACTGGTATTCAGTGATCTTCCTAACACCCATACCTCCAAAACACGATATTTTATCAGCCAATTACCTATTAAAATACTTTTGTATATTTTTAAAACACAATAGATAGAAAAAGGAATGACTTGCCTGACTGTAATAATAATAGCCTTAGCTAATTGATAATACTACCTTTACCAATAGCTCACTGATTTAATATTACTCTTGAGCCTATGTTCTCTACCCTCATAATTTGAGTCACTTAGAAAAACCATTGTTTTAAAGGTTTACGACTATCATATATTTACTCAAATTGTTAATTTTAGTCAAACGTTATTGAGTCGAGTCATGCACGCTAAATTATACATGATTGGTCAAATAAAATTAAATTGAATGTTTTATGAAGTTGGAATTGACTATTTCGAAATACTAACATGTAACTATAATTTTATTTCTAAAAATTAATCAGTTATAAATGTGTATACAAACAATTTACATTGATTAAATATATAAAATAAAACATATTTGTTATAATTTATTGTTATTTTATACTGCATTATTACTCATCTGGATTGTACGTATTTTAATTAAGCTAGTGGGATGAGAATGAGGTGTGTAGAATTTAAACCAAATGTATTAACATTTGCATAGAGAGAGGACTGAAAACCATTTAGGAAATATTTTTCGAACATAAATTTGTACTAAATTCTTCAATTTTTTTTTAATATCAATATTTAGTCATTTACAGGGGCACTGAGAAATGTTGTAGACGTTTAGAAATCCTTGATTATTAACTAATTGGTTTGATATTTTATAGTAAAGTTTTCACCTATATGTCGAAAAAACTAGTTAAAAACTATAATTTTTAAGTGTTTACAAATTTTTTATGGTAACTTAGATAAAACCTGTTAAGATTAGGAAGGTTGATTTTAGAGGAAGTGTACCAGCATCTGCGTTAAAAGAGCGTGGAAAAGAGTTTGGGAAAACTACTCCTAGTACACTCAACCGGAATTTGAACTCTGGTCTCCCCATCATCAGCAACTCACTCTATTTTAAGAGTGATGCCTTACACCAGGAGTATTTAACGTATTTTTTTGTTTCACCTATCCCCAGATATAGCTTATTTCCAACTTTGTAACTTCAAAATTGTTAGTTCATTATCCAAGCTATACATATTTGATAATCAACACCTAAAATAAAACCAGCGCTCTTAGATCGTTTGTCCTTACACCAGGATCTCTTGTGTCTAACCCTAAATTTATCCCTGATTATTTAGTGTTTATCATTAAATAATATATATGCTACTGTGAATGTACTGACTGTGGTGAGTTTGTACAGTCTCCGGTGATTCTACAAAGCCACTGGTTCAGTTGGGGAATGTAAAAATTGTATTTGCTATTTCACATAATCTCCAAACATTTTACAAAATCACCAGTAAGTTTACATAATTACCATCAGCCACTGTTGAATGTTAATAAGTCACGTCGATATTAGGTTTGGTAAGGTTAATTTAAGCAAGTTAGGTTAGTTTGGGCAAGTTAAGACTAGTTTATTTTAGTTTAGTCTAGGTTAGTTTGAATGTATGTTCTATATTTTCATCAACATACATTAGGTATTTTACGAAATCACCAGTAAATGTATCTTGTTTCATACTTTCACCTAAATGCATTGGGAAAGTTATAAAATCACTAGTAAATTTAGATAAATACTTTTATTTGTTAGATAAACCATTGTTCTAGCTGATTTTATACATTCACTGCTCATTTTACAAAATAACGAATTCAGTACATTCACAGTAATATACGTATTTTAAATTGTACGTTATTTCTAAGATGTCACGCACCACCGGACGTACGCGTACCCCAGGTTGGATACCACTGTCTTAGACTGTTCGACCCAACGAAGGGGTTAAGAATTACTTCCCTATTTAATTAAACAACTACAACATTACCTGCATGTCTGGGTACCTGCATTCCCCACGCAGCCCCGCACTCGAATAAACCCGGGAACTCTTTCTTGTGGGTGAAGGGAGCGAAAGGGTGAGTTCAATAGATATTCGACTCGAAAAAGGTTAATTTAAGGGGGGGAAGACAGCACTAGCGAGAATGATCTGGACTTAAACATTAAAAAAAACACGTAAGCCACTCACAGTTAACAAGAGTTCAACACTGACCCGACCCCAGGCGTCTCGACGCGCGGAACCTTTCTCACGACGTCTATGTTTGTCGGTTCTCCGTGTCGGCGCTCCCTCTACTGCGCATGCGCACGAGGGAAACCTTGGACTCCCCCAACCCTCCACCCACTCCCTCCTTATCTAGCTTGATAAGTATAGGTCAAGGGCTTGACTGATACGTCAACAATGGTTTGTTTTACTTTCTAGATATTGTATTTATTTTAATACTGTTTGAAACTATCCACTGAGGATACATTTTAATATCTACATTTTGTTCATTGTATCTGTTTACACAGCAGTGAGACACAAATGTCATCGAACGATGGATTTTTTATTTTACGTGAGTCACTTATTTTTATTTGTCCATGCTGTATATATTTACACCTATGGAGGGGGAATAAATAATGGTAGAATTTAAAGGAAATATACTTGCATTTTTGTGGAGGGTATGTGAGAAGTTATTCAGGTTTTTAAAAACCCCAATAAACCCATCCGGGATTCAAGCCTCAACCACCCTGTCACTAAAAAAACAGATCAGCTGAGACTGATGCCTATTTCCACATTCCCACTGGTAAGGGTTTTCTTAAGATTCTTATTTTAAGCTTATTATGATATGAGTATTGTGAATATAAAATTACTAGGTCTATATTGTTCAAATAAAATATTGTTTGTCTCTAAATATCTAACCACCCACATATATTATCCTAGTCAGATTCCAAATTATGTATAAAATATTTTTAATAGGTACAAATAGTAGAAACTCCCAGAGGCAATGTCGTGTATTTTGTATTATATGACGTCTAGTTTAGTTTAATAGGTGCTGAAGGAGTGTGGTTTGACAGGGAATCCAATAGGTATTATTATTATTATTAGTATTATTAGCACAACGTCTTACTACCCGTTCGGGTTATACGCACTTACCCTAATGTGTAATGGTAGGGTGATTGTGAGATGAAATGGAGGACCTACAAGTTTAACGTGGAATCCGAACCACGGTGGAGACCTGGTATTTCACACATTCACAAGTTGTGATTAACACACGTCTTGTCAGAGATGATGGAAGGGTTTGACAATCAGATAGATCTGTGCCAGGACCGAGGATTGAACCCCGGACCCTCAACACAGATGTCCGACAGCTTAGCCCTAGACCACTAGGTCAATCCAATAGGTCAATGGGAAAGAAGCGTCCTATTTTGGTTTGTATATATTGAGAGTATGAGTTTGAATAGAGGGACGAAGTGAATATATGAAGGTAGAGTGTGTAGTTCAAAAGGAAGGGGTAGACCATTTAAGATGTGGCTAAATCTTGTAGATCAAGGTGTGAAAAAGAGAAAAATTAAGAGTTTTAAGAGTAAAAGATCATATATGACTCGGTATATGGATGTTATTGTAGCGATGGGAGTATGCAAGGATATGGAAGTGTGGGGAAAGTTAGTGAGGATTAATTAATTAGAGTTGTTTTATTTATTTATATATATATATGCATGGTTTCTTGCCTACCCTTTAAGGGAATGGCATGATCAGGTATGTATGTATATAGTTGTTTAATATGATTTTATTAATTATATTTTATATTTAAACTTTAAACTTAAGGGTCTTCATTGACTTAATATAAAAGGTAAGTAAAAGAAGAGAAGTCTAGAAGAGATGCATTCACACTAATAATAGAATAAAGGTAAATGATAATGAAAGCAACATGTATTAAACCACCCCCAATGTACCGGTCGAAGAGCACTGAATTTACATCAACGTCTTGAATAACCCCCATTAAGGCCGTATTAAGGTTCAAATACTTTCTAAACTTATTAATAATAATAAAAAAATACTCTTCCTTAATGTCCAGAGTAGTGGTTTATTGGAATATAGTACAATTTATAGTCCATACAACATTAATAATTATTTTTAAAAACGCTTTAAATTACTTCAAAAGAGATTTCATTAATTAAAATAACCCCTTTTTAGATATATTTCAAATCCCATGATATTATCGAATATGAAGCCTAAATATGGCCTTAAATAAAACTCCAAATGACTCTATATGCATTTTACTGTCAACAATTTGCCAGAATAGACTGCTTCAAATAACTACAATACTAGAGGCATCTAACTGGCAGAAAAAATCAGGACAAGGAAACTCTAAATAGCTTCCAAGGTCATCCCAATTTCAAAAAAAATCTAGGGGAGGACAACTTCAAATATCTTATAGATGCATATCATTTTGAATAATTTTCAGGCGAGGACCAGCCCAAATATCTTAGTTTCTAAAATAATTCAATCTTCAATATTTTTTTTGTGGAAGACCAGTTCAAAGATTATCTTCTAGAGGTATCTAATTATCGTAAAAAATTAAGGTGAGGACTACTCTAAATAATTTTGAGGGGCATCCAAATTTCAAAAATGTATCGGCGAGGAACACTTTAAATGTTTTTTTATAAAATAATCTATTTAAAAAATTAAGGTGAAGGCTACTTGTAGCTTCTAGAGTGAACCATTTTTCAAAAAATTGTTGAAGGGGGCCACTCCAAAAGTTTTATAAAACTATCTGATTTAAATAAATGGTGCGAAACTCCACATGGACTTTCTCGCTCTGTTGTTTAAAAATTGACATATTTACTCAAAACTCGTAATATATGTGTAACGAAATAATATACACTAGTAACCCCAAGCATAAATTGCACTTTACTAATGTAAAACTTTTTTAATCCCAATTTTAAATTTTATGATTTTATTTTTAAATAATTAATGTCCTCATTTGTATGTTTGCACTAATAAAAAAGATCAATATTGAGTCAACAAAGGTCAACATTTCTTTAAAAAAAATTCAACATCCGATTAAAATGTTCTACATTTTATTAGGTGTTGCACATCTTCAGGTCATCGTATTGATATTAAATTCCTCATTTATAAATTTTGCCCAATAAAAAATGTAAATATTGACTATTGTGTCAACAATGGAGATAGATCAATGTTGTACAAACATTTCTCCGAAGAGGTTTAAAGAAAAACAACATAAGTTTTTAGAGACTTACTTATATTTAATTACTCTATGGCATTGGAGAATATTTGCCAATATTTCAGAAACTGTTGGGTTTATAAAAATATATTGCATATAAAAGTTTATTTTTAATAGTACTACAATTTTTCAATGATAGGTTATTTAGTATTTCAAATAGTAGCGGAGATACGGAAATTTCCGCTTCATTAAAGTACCATAAATATCATTTTTATGGGAAAATGAAAATATCCAGTTTATTTATATTCTTAATCAACGCTTAGATACGAATTTAAATCAAAATCGTTAAAGCCGATTTTGAGAAAATACATTTTTTCTCTTTTCACCCTTTATTAAACTATTCTTGATTTTAAGTTGAAACAGACACACGGCATTGCAAAGACCACTTTTTAGGGTTCGGGGGGTCATGAGACGTTGACATCGATTAACATTTTGGGCCAGATTTTTTTTTACGGTCGCAATACTTTACCGTTAGTTATTGAAAAGTTTATATATATATATATATATGTGTGTGTGTGTTTATATATATATATATATTTGCGTATAGCTTGAAAGCTATTGGTTTTATAAAAATATGTTTCAATTTTTTTATTATAAATAGATCTACATATTTGTAATGATAAGTAATTTCATATTTCAAATAGTTTCGGAGCTATGATTAAAAATATGAGAATTTACCCATCAGACCAGAGCCCTTAAGGTCATTTTACCGAAATATTTAGAGTAGCCATTTTGTTTGTAATATTTATAAATAATTTGAAATGAAATTTAATCAAAATCATTAGAGACAATTTTGAGAAAATCTACTTTTTCTCTTTTTTTCCTTCAGTAAACTACCCTTAATTTTAGGGTTGGATATCCAATTCCAAAAACCCCTCGGGGCAACCCTATTAAAACCATAGATACCAAGTTTTAGCCCGATCGGTAAAATAGTTTAGGCTCTAGTTGATACATACAGACGAAAATTCAAAGGCCGCACTTTTTAGGATTCGTGGGGTCATGAAACGTCAAGATTCATCAAAATCTTGAGTTCGATTTTTTTTGACGATCACAATACTTTCTCTACCTGTAAGATAGTGATAAAGTAAAAATTAATTCATGTCTTTTTTTGGGATCTTACCATGATCCACCGTATGTTAGATTAAACTGCTGAAGACAGGGAGACCAGGGTTCGATCCATGACAAGGGCACTGAGGGTGGTTTTTTACTAAATTGTTTTCTACTCTCTTTCCACGAAAATACTAGCGCAATTTCTCTCAACTAAACCTTCCTAGTCCCTAACAAACTAGTGTAATTTTTAGTGCATAGGCGTACAATCAATCCAAACTAGTCGTAAGTCACGGTGATAAAATAAACTGGTATAAGAATTTTTTTAAGCACCATGTATTAATACCCATTCGGGCTATACGTATATTATATACTAATTACGATAATGGTCTTAGGGATGAGGAAAGTTATTTTTATAGGAAGTGTACCCACATTTGCGTGGAGGGAAATGGAATACATTTTAAGAAGAAACACCCTAAGTACACCCGACCGAGATTCAAACTTCAATCACCCCGTTTTTGGTAGCTAGTCTATTATAGAGTGACACCTTAAACCATGTGGCCACCGAGGTGGGTAAGATATCGTCGATTGATTTCTATAAGCATACGTCTTAACTCTTATATGCCACATAATATACCATTAATGAAACGCACATAGGTGAGCACGTGGACTATATGTCAGGCTAATATATTCAGGTTTTATGTTAGACGAAGATGTCAGTGTTTAAATCCCAGCTGGGTGTACTGAGGGTAGTTTTTCATAAAATAGTTTTCCACACATTTACTTCTCAAGCAAATGAGGATAATTTCATTTTGACTATACTTTCCTCATTTTTACCCTATTAGCGCAATAAAAATCTGCAACCTTCCATGCGTTTAGTAAAATAAGGCGTAGGAAAAAATGAATCACGAACAAAACGTTATCTTTTCTTTGGTGATCAAGTAAGATAGTAAATAAGTGAATTTTATTATCAATTACGTTATATTCATAGAGAATACGCGTTGTTTACTTGGTTTAAGACATAAGTCTCACAATATATGTAAAGAAATATTAAAATCATGTACTGTGCATACATCGTTCGGCCTTGGTTCAAATTTCGCTAAAAGTGGTATTCGCATTTGGCAGTAATCTAGGAACCAACAGACTAAATGCCAAATAGTTGGGACCTTCACTCCACTCGGGAAACAAATAGGTTTGTGTGTGTTTTTTGTTGTTGTAAAAATCACCTGAGCATTGTATTAAAGCATTAGTTTATATTAGACTTTTCTAATCTGTCTCAAGAAAACTATTGCAAAAATAACTGAAAATTCCAGTGACTTTTTTAAAATGTCTTAACTTCACCTTGACTTTTCCGGGATTTATTCGTTTCCTAATTGTGTATTTACCCTGTTTTTACCTTTTCATCCACTCTTATTTATTGAAAACCCTGACTATCTTATTGCCTCTTAAGACTTATAGAAAATAAACTCGTGAAAGAAAGGGCTCTATAAATCCTCGGTTTATTGAACTAGCAAGTTTGGAGTCTTTCCTCGCGTGTTATTTTCGGGCAGCGAAATGATGGTCCATGGTGTTCTCGCGTATCCGCGTAGGTTAAAATAAACTCTTCATCGAACGACCGAACTTTCTGGATATATAGAACCCTTGCAATGTTTTATAGACAACACACTCTTACTTTAAAGTTGGCGTCGGCCGGCTGCTAAAGTATGGGAAAACAAGTTTTACGGGGCGCTAGATATCATTCCTGAGTAAAGCTTGATTCAAACATTCGAAAGTACAGAGAAGAATTTATTTGAAAGATACAGCAATTCACACGATAACAGAAATGACTATTGGTACATGAAATTATATGAATATGAAAATATTTACTAAGTATTTGTACAGAGTGAACCAGCCAGGGTTGCTTAAAGTGTATCCGGACACGGAAGGAAAAGGTATTATTATTATTTAGCACCGCGTCTTACTACCCGTTCGGGTTATACGCTTTAAGTACTAATTACTCTATTGGTTTAGGAATTGGGAAGATTGAATTAGAGGAAGTTAACCCGCATTTGTGTGGAGGGAGAGTGGAAAACCATTTAGGAAAAACCATCCCAGTTCACCCGACCGAGATTCGAACCTCGATCTCCTTGTTCTCAGCAGTCAAACTCAACACGACTAGCGTTAGCCAACTATGCCACCGAGGCGGGTACGTAAAAGGTAGGCAGTCCGTATTAAGATGAGGGCACGTCGGGTCATTTTTAATCGGTCGGTGTAAAATTTACTAAGATTCTGTTCCTGCGTTATTTGATCATAATTTAATTATTAAACCCGCCTCGGTGGCGTAGTTGGCTAACGCGCTAGTCGTGTTGAGCTTGACTGCTGAGAACGGGGATATCGAGGTTCGAATCTTGGTCGGGTGAACTGGGGGTGGTTTTTCCTAAATGGTTTTCCAATCTCACTCCACGCAAATGTGGGTTCACTTCCTCTAATTCAACCTTCCCAATTCCTAATCCATTAGCATAATTAGTACTTAAAGCGTATAACCCGAACGGGTAGTAATACGCGGTGCTAAATAATAATACAATTATTAATTAAAAGTGAAACAATTATGTACAATATTAATTATCAATTAAAATATAATCACTGCAATGGAATTTTCAATTAATTAAAATTACCCGATACGATCACTATGTAAATGGCCAGATACAGTAAACCTATATCAAAAATGAGCGTAACAATTTGGTATGGTTTTCTAGTGACGAGTAAGTCCCGATTCTGATATCAGCCATGTGTACTGAATGTTTCTATAAACATAGTTTTCAACTCTACTTACACACGAATGCGGGCACATAAATCAAACCTTTCTAATTCCTACGTTATTAGTATAAATATTCTGATAGCTTCGATATTTACTAAAACGCAGTTCACACAAAAAATAAGCAAATTATCAAAGGTATTATTTTATTTGGGTTTTCTTATTTGTTCTTTGTGTTCACCTTATCTTCTTACCTACTCAGACTATTCGTGTATTTACTCTAATAAGAAAAGAATGGGTAGGATAAAATGTTATAGGAAATGTACCTGCGTTCACTTAAAGGAAGAGTGAGAAACCCTTTAAAAGAAAAAACTCCTTCAGTACACCCTCATGAGATTAGAACTCAGAATTCCCTACTCGGAGTGCATCAATAGCTCACGAAGACATGGAACAAAAGATTTTGTATCAAAAATGTACAGGGAAAAAACAAGGTCATAATGTGGCACAATGACAAACATATATTTTAAATAATTCTCTTACTATTTACATTAATTTTAATAAAATAATATAAAAACCGGGTTAGGTAAGGTTGGTTAGGATGCGAGCACAACAACTCAAGTTGAAAGAAAGATGTGTCGTTCGTATACGAACCAACATTCGGTGTTGCCAAATGGGTCTAAGAGACATACAGTGGTGCGCTTTTTAAGCTCCTACGTTGTGCGCATCTGATATACTCCAAAGCAGACACACAAATTATGCCTGTGCGCTTCCATTAGGTAGCCACCAATAAGCCACACCAGACAAGTTTGACACCTCAACCCGAGTGCCCACCGATGCGAGTATTATTTTATTGGACGTACAAAGTTGCAAACTATATTTTTATTTTATTTAAATCTAAATGGCTGTTTATTCACAATAATAATTATTTTTAATGGGTACCTATTCAAAATTTGGTCTTTTAGACCAATTAAGACGTGTTTCTAATTTACAATTACCCGCCTCGGTGGCGTAGTTGGCTAACACGCTAGTCGTGTTGAGCTTGATTTCTGAGGACGGGGAGATCCAGGTTAAAATCTCGGTCAGGTGAACTTGGGGTGGTTTTTTCCTGAGTGGTTTTCCACTCTCTCTCTCCATTCAAATGCAGGTTAACTTCCTCTAAATTCAACCTTGCAAATTCCCAATCCATTAGCGTAATTAGTACTTAAGCGTATAACCCGAACGGTTAGTAATACGCGGTGCTAAATAATAATAATAATAATTTACAATTTTCTAACTGTTCGATTCGCCGTAATTGTTCTTATTTTCAGACTTGCATTTATAACAAATATTTTGAGTTCGTGCCAAGAGCATCTTCTCCCTCAGTAGAGAATATTTTACCGCGATAATAAATCAACCTTTTTGTTGTTGTTGTTGTTGTGTAAAGTGACAGATTTCGATCACGGCTAAGATTCGTGACAAAGAAGACTGGAAAGTAATGACAGGAGGAATGAAAAGTATCTCGCTGAATAGAAGAAAATAAATAGCAGCCCTCCACGACGTGGCAATCGATACTCTGGGGTCAGGGTTGCGATATTTTCTTGGAAGGCTCGTTAGGAACTTTAAGAGTCTGAATTGCGTCCATCAGGTGGGTGCCAGGATAGGTTCACTTGAGTTGGATGTGGGGAAAGGATGTTGGGGGAAGACGGTATTGACGGGAAAAGGTGGGGAAGAAGGGCAAGCAGCTAAATGGACAACTGGGGGAATAAAGGTCGATTCACAATTCCACCGAGAATTGAGAACAGAATCAGCTTGGCTGGTTTAGCAGTTCAAATGCTAGCATACATGCATTTAAGCCCACGATTCTTTGTTACACAAATTATAAACTAACTGATTATCGATACAGGTAAATAGATATAAAAGATTAATATCACGATGAATATTTTCAAATTATTACATTGCGCCGTAAGACAAATGAAAAAAAGAGCGAGAATCACACGTGCGCTTTCCTTTTAACGAATTATTTAAAATTATTCCACAGCAGTAAACACAGTGGTCTCTCAGTATATTTATTCTGTAGGTGCATGCACACTGATTAAATAATTTTGTTTTGAGATTTAATTGGTTCTCCCGAACTTATGTTGTCGGACATAAAAAATGAAAGCTGAAGTTAATTCAAGTCTCGCCTGACAAACAACGTCAATGAGGTTGAAATATTGTTATTGCATCGTCACGTGATTACGTTTATGCTCTTCTCTTGTTTTTCGATGAGCGTGTGAATAGATCCTCATTGAAAGCGTGAAAAATAAATAGTACAGTAAAATCTTCTTACCCCGCCCCCCCTCCCCCTTTAGTCTCTCATATTCAAACAATCTCCCCATTTTAATCAAAATCCTAAAGGCTAGTTTTGAAAAAAAAAAATTCAAGAGACAGTCATCAGTTAAATATCTTAATATGAGTATAAGGAAAAAACTAATATATAGCCTAATGAGAAACACTCCCCAAAGGTCCAATTTTTAAACAAAATTTAAAAACCCATATTCGAATCAACCATCAGTAAACTACCCTTACATTTAAAGATAGAATCAACTCGAGGTATGTTCCAATGGCAGAGATGGGGATGTATTCGTTGTGGCATTTTCGCATATTCTGTCAATAATGTTTCTCGCCCCTTATAAATTATATATTCTCTAACTCACATTGTATTCTTACAATATAATAAACTCTTTTGTTAAATGCTGAGATGTTAAATTTTTAGATCTCCATTCTTAATCTATTTTAAATTAAATTTTATAATCTTTATTACACGCTGACATATATTTTTAAGTATCCTTGTACAATACGCATTTACAGTTTAATTTTAAAATGAGTCAAGATCTGTGAAGCGAATGCCAATTAATTTATTATTTACAAAAAAATTGTTTCTTTATGAATATACAATAAATTATCATTTTCCTTGTAAACAATAAATCAACACATTTGACAACACCGGTGTGCTTTAAGCTTTATAGATATCTTGGTTTTGGAGTTATTATGCACCTACACACATACCCACAAATACACAGGCACATGTACATACAAACAAACTAATACACATCCTATATTATTTATATATCAATTGATTCTCATTGTCAGGCTTCCTTTAGTTTAAAGGGACCTATAGTATCTAAATATCAATTATGAACCTACCATATCGTTTATGCTCTAATCATAGTTACGGCCAGATAAAATATTAAGACCCAATTTCTAAGTTCGGAAGTAAATAAAACGTCAAAAGCTGAAAATTCTCGCAATTACAACACTTTCTCACCCACTTCGGTGGCCGCGTGCTCTAACGCGCTAATCTCATGTTGGACTAAACTTCCGAAGACGGGAAGATTGGGGTTCAATCCCGGTCGGGTGCACAGAGGGTGATTTTCCTAAACGGGTTTCCACTCTCCCGCCACACAAATGCGGGTACATTTCCTCTAAATTAAGCAATCCTAACCCATAACACATTAGTGTAATTAGTACATAGGCGTATAGCCCAAATGGGTTGTAAGACGCGGTGCCAAAAGAACCAACCCCTTTCTCTACTCCATAAAGGGATACTAGAAGTTGTTTCTTTATATTGATTTTTTTTTTGTGCTCAGCGTCTTAATGCCCGATCCGATAATTTACTCTAATGAAAAAGGGGTGAGGGAGGTAGAATTGTATAGTTAATTACACTTACGTGGATATATAGTGAGAAATCATTAAGGGGAAATCTCAATATATTAGATTAGGATTCGAGCTCATACCTTCCAATCACCAGGAAAAAAAAACAAGACACCTACTAAACTGTGAGGGCTTCGTTCATATAAAGAGGATTTAAATTGTAAAAGGTGTCCTTTAAGAATTCCACATTTTTCTATTAAAATTAATTATATGTTTTATACCCTTGAATGTTTTTTTAATGTTATTATAAGTAGTGTTGTCTAGTGGTAAGACTGACCATTATCTGTATCACATTGATTTGAAAAGAAATACATCAGTCTCGTTTATTGTTCTAAAGACTTACCACGTTGAGCGTACACGTTCATAGTATCTTATATTTGAGTACATTACACTATCCTTGCGACTAGATGTGTCAATTTATTAATGGGTTATTAATTCATCATTTTGGAACCCTTAAGAATTGTTTCAGAATTATTAACAAAATTCTGATATATGTAAACAGGTTTTTATAATTATTAATTAGAAAACTGTTACTAGCTCTAAATTCACGTGACCCGCCTCGGTGGTGAAGTTAGCTAATGCGCAAGTTTCGTGCTGGGCTAGACTACCCAGGACGGGAAGATCGTGGTTTTAATCTCTATCGTATGAATTAGGGGTGGTTTTTCCTAAATGGTTTTCCACTCTCCCTCCATGCAAATGGTGGTTCACTTTTTCTATATTCAACCTTCCCGATGTTTAACCAATTATAGTCATTAGCACTTAAGCGTATAACCCAAACGGTTAGTGTGACGCGGTGCTAATTATTATTATTATTATTATACTTTCACGTAATCATACGATCGGCAGCCGTCACTTTTGATGGATATCATCAATACCCATAAAAACATGTAATATAATAAAATATTATTAATGTTTGGTGGAAAAAATAAGTTTATTTTTCTAAAGGCTCTTCCTATGAAAAATAGACTATAGAATATTTTATAATTGGTGGCGCAATCCCGCATGTTAATATTTTACTTTCTAATATAAAGGTCTACGAAGTAAACCTACTCATGTGATATTGATTGTTGTGGCAATGTGTTTTTTAGCACCATTGAAGTGTACCCACATTGGCGCGAAGGGAGGGTGAAAAACCATTCAGGAAAAACCACCCTCATTACATCCAACCGGGATTCTAAACCTGATCTCCCCATCGTTAGTGGTCTGATATATTGTGAGAGTGACGCCTTAGACCATTCATCCAACAAAAAGAGGGTGGGAAATATAATTGTGTGTTATTTATTTAGCACATCATAATTAAAATACTTAAAATATCTAGGTAGATTTTATTTCATGACACAATGGAATATAATAATATTCATGGAAGATAAACTGTGTTTTTTAAAAGATCTGAAATGGATTTATAAAGTTGTGCTTCGTGGCATGTGAAATTAATCGAGGTAGATGATACACACAAAGTTATCTTTTCCATCAAACTAAAAGTTTTCAAACTTTCTCACGGCTAATAGCTTCTAAAAGGGACGAGAGAGTAGTGGGAGTAAGGAGGGAGATTTATTTACTAAATAAAGTACCTACCCGCATCGGTAGTCATGTGGACTGGACCAGAGGATCACAAACTTTTTAGACAGAAAGAACACTTGCAATTGAATTAATACATGCCGGAACCCTCATAGCATTTCTTAAACCGATATCAGCGACATTCAAAAACGATAGCTACCCGCTTCTTTGGCCGCATGGTCTAAGGCGCCACTCTGCCAGAAGACTAGACTACCAATGATGGAGATATCTATGTTTGTATCTCGGTCGGGGTGTACAGGGGGTGGTTTTTCTTAAATGATTTTGCACACTTCCTTTACGCAAATTCTGGTACACTTCCTCTAAATTTAGTCTTCCTCATTCCTAGCGCATTTAACTTAATTAGTATATAAGAGTATAGCCGGAACGGGCAGTAAGACGCGATGCTAAAAAAAAATATTAGAGACAGTTAACTTTACCAAGTCTTTTAGAACTGACTACATGATCGAACTAATATTTAAAGAAAATGTACATTTCCCATTTATTTACTTGTGGGAAAGTTCCACTTTCAAAGTGAAAAATTTAAATCACTATATTTACAAGTGGCCCGGGTGAACTTGTTTTTGATCATAGAGTCACAAAGTGGTTCTTTATTTGAAGTTATGGCTATCAGCTGTTTAGTAGGTGCAGATAATCTTCTATAGTTAGCCCGTTTATAAATTTAGTCTTTGTACCAGTATACAATAAAAGAGCTTGCTCACAAAGATTTGTTGTGGAACGCATAAACAAATGCAAAGCTTGATTCTTCATTTCAGAGTATTCTATAGATATTTTAATCCAAAATTGTGTCATTTCTTCCACTCAGGAAATTTGATTTTAAATTATAATATGTTGGAATTTCTACAAGTTTTGATTTCTCTTTTAAAGACAATAATTATTCGTTGGCACTGCCATATGAATGTGTTGTTGCCGTATCTACTATCATGCAATAGCATCAACTATGAAGCATAAAACAAACGTAAAACATCACGTCTTGTTCTGGCTGAACCTTTAGCAAATGTCCTTTATTCAGATTTGAAAAACATTTGCAATCCTAACTACGGATGCTATTTTATAGTGTGAAAACTAATTAAAAATGTTATAAATCTGCCTCACGGAGCGTGAAATAGCTATGGTGGAGACCAAGGGCACCTCAAAGCGGAGTTTGAAAAACGCTGAACCAGACGTAAACTCATTCACTTTTATTTTATGGAATAGGAGGAAGTAAGATGTGGCGGTTCAAATATTTTCCGAATGTAATGGCTTTTTTTTATATAATCACCCCCCCCCTCCCTCCACGCATATAAGTACAAATTCCTCTAAGTTCTGTCTTTCTCCTCTTCATCCCATTTGTATTTATAAATTCAGACAAATCGAAAGGGTGTAAAAAGTAGTGCCATAAATAAATATATACTTTTTTATTATTCAAAAAAAATTGTTTTTTATAATTATTTCATTGCTAATCTCTTGACAGTAAAATTATAATTTTAGAGTAATGAATATAATATTGACCTCCTTATTTGACGTTTTAACATTTTAACTTGAACACATTTAATGGAGTCAATTGAAGTCGTAATCTACAAAGTGATAAAATAATAAAAGTAATAATAAACATGGTTATTTTATTTAGAAATTAAAATATTGGAGAATTTTCATAATAAATGTTGTTAATTCAGAGCTCTAAAATGCTAAAATGGTTAACCAACAAAAAAACTCTCAAAAAGTATAGTTTAGATGTGTGTTAAAAAATAATACTCTACCCTTCAATTGTCTTACTTTACTATCAACTAATCTCCAAACAGTTTTGTATGGTGAAATCTTTCTCTCTCTAAAAAAAAGAAGATCTTAACGTAACATAGCATAAACATGGTTAATGTTTAAACTCTATTCAGGGGAGAGGAACTTTCACATGTTTCAGTTGTTTCCTGGAGCTGCGTCCATTCGCGGACTCTAAAACTTGATAGCCTCCCCAACATTTATTACACGCGGACAACCAAGCCACTGACGTCACGTCTAGTACAAACTTTAAAAAAAAAACACTTTACATAGCGTTTCCCTCTGTTTGGTTTTCATACTAGATAGCAACTCTTATAGAGTGTTTAGAAATCAAGTTGTAGACACCTTGAAAATTGGATGGTTAGATATTAATATAACTTTATTTTTTATGATAAAAGCACACGTTAACTTTTTTTTTTTTTTTATAACACCACGTATTATTACCCATTCATGTCTTATATTATTATTAAATAAAAATTGAAGTTTGAATTATTATTTTTTTTGTATCTGTCTCACTCTGGGGGGGG
>CABFOW010000186.1:136082-172942 GCA_902141385.1 Timema californicum
GTGGGGGGGGGGGTTAGAAGGGGGTGTAATCCCATGGCGTAAGCAGGAAATGTATTTACGATTATCTGTCCGACCACACTGGCTCCCCACGTGTATAATTAACAGCAAACTACCCTATATTTACATGTTTAGTAATTAATATATTTCTACAGTCATGTACGACTAACAAAATAATACCAGCTGGTGAAAATGTATTTGGTCTTACTCACAGAATTAAATGTAGTGGTGAATACAATTTTCTAGATACATTTGAAAAATGTCCCGAGATAATTAAGATGTTCAAACTCGCTTCGGTGGCCGCACGGTCTAAGGCGCTACTCTCGCCAATATACTAGACTGCCGGTGACGGGGTGATCCAGGCTCGAATCTTACTCCGTTGTATTTAGGGTGGTATTCCCAAAATAGTTTTCCACTCTCCCTCCACGAAAATGCCGATACACTTCCTATAAATATAGTCTTCATAATCCTTAAAACATAGATAAGAGTGTAAGCCGAACGGGTAGTAAGACGCGGTGGTAAAAAAAATTTAGGATGGTCAAACTTTTTATTTTTGTATCGTGTCTTACTACCCATCCAGGATATCATACAACATTGTTTTAATTTTACTTTTACCGTGCCATATTGTCCCTTGGAGCTATCCAAATTTAACTACACTAGTGGTGAAGGCATGACAAAGGTATAATTTACAGGAAATGTACCCGCATTTACACAAAGGAAGAGTGTGAATACATTTAATAAAAAAACACCTTAATACACCCTTTCATAATCCGAACCTTTACCTCCCCATCGTTGTCAAACTAAGATATATGAGCTTGGCGTTTAGTCCGTGGGCTGGTTTATCGTTGTTAAACAATACTTAGTAGTGACCGTCTGGTTGTTTGTAACTACGTTTTACCAAAAATAATACAAGAAAATAGGTTTACATATTCATACTCAGCACCCCTTCCTCTCAGATATGCTGCAGTGCGGTACTTAAAATAAATAAAAAAATAAAAGGAAACTGTGGCTGAAAGCCAAGCCACACAAAATGATACAAGAATGGGGTTAAGTAATTCAAAAAAGTATATCATATTACTGCCTGCAGAACTCTTTTAACTGTTGATAAGAGTTTGATTATGGAATAGGGAAATAAAATAAGTATATGTGTGTATACAATAGCTACACAAATATATAGTCTACACATAGTTTTAATTCAATGAATTATTTAGACAGTAAATATAAATTCATGAATAATTAACGTTTGAATTAATTAAATGTATACTCACATGAAGGTAAATGTATTTAAAACGTGTATAAATCCCTTGTCATATTCATGTGTGTCATATATAGCTTATTAACTTACCTAAGATAAAACGTATGTATGCACACAACCGTATAAAATTACATTACAAGTGAATATGTCACACCAACGATGTATTGATGCGAGAGACTAACTTTTAACATTGATTCTAAATATTTTAAAATTCAAAACAATTTTAGGAAAATTTACCAAGCAAATTAAAATGTTTATAGGAATTTTGGTTTTAAATTTTATTTTAAGGAGGATTGAATTCATCAACAAAATGTTTTATGTACAGTTAATACGTTCTATCAAAAAAAAAGTTGTTTCGGTAAGGTAATGTCATGAACATAATTAATATACTCTGATGAGGTATTATTAAATAATCATTCAAAACGTTTACATGAATTACAAACCAAACTCGATGTTTTAAAAAAAAAACATTTTAATATGTACTAAAAAAGGTTACTTATTAATAAGTTGTTACCCCGATAAACCGTATAAATATATATATATATATATGCCTGTTTTCAACTTGAAACATGCTCAAAAATTATTTTTCCGTTGTCTTAGTTAGTTATAGGTTTTATTTTATCCAGTATCTCGACTATATTGCCAGTAGTTGCTGCTATAAGATGCTTAAGATAATATCACTCATTGTTCTAGCAATTGAAATTTTGTAGACATGAGTCGATTGAAAATTAATACTAAAAAAAAGTAGCATTTAATTTTCGAGACGATATAAAAACAATTATTTAGAACCTCCTTCCTCGCTTCACGCTTCGCTTCCCCCCTCATTATCTTAACATCAGGGAGAGCAATTTATTTCACTTAAGACAAATTGCTTTTCCTATTTCCACGAAAACCGGTGTTTTAGATTTCAAAGTTATGGCTCTATTTTGTAGCTAATTTAAAACGTCTTTATTTATATTCTTAATTTATGATTGCTTCATGTTCCCAATATTTTGTTTGTAGTTTAATATTATATATTTTTAATTATAGCCGAGAGCTCTTTGTACCATGGGGATCTTCTAACAAAATATGACCTGCTTCTGTTGTCGAATGGTTTAAGGCAGTGGTTTCCAAAATGTGCTACGCCCCATTGATAGTAGGCTACCTAACTGAGGTATGAGTTAAGGCATGAACTAGACGTCACAGCATGGTGTAATTTTGGGTGTTCTATTTTTAAATAAATGGTTTGACATAATTGAATAAATTTTCTCATATTGTGTATTTTAACATATCCCCCTTCTTTCTATTTCCTTGAGTGCCAGTTTACAGTTTAATATTTTCAGACGTTTATAGTTATGTGTAATGTTATCTCTACCTGTATTCAAAATTTATAAAACACTGAAAAGTAGTTGTTTGTATTATTTTTATAAATTTTGAACTCCTCCTCAACACCCTCTTTCAACTCATTCCTAAATACTTCATAAATATTTATTTGTATAGCTTTAATTCTCTCCTGTTATCCCAATTTTAATTTAATTCCTCCTCTAAGTTTTTCATAGCTATAGATCCCCCTCCCTCCATTACCTCCCTCCTCCCTCCCATAACCCCCATCACCACACATATTTAAACATTTTCTAGAATTAAATTTAAAATGTTTAATAATTCACACTTTCATGTTTTATTTAGAGTGGTCCCGATATCTAATAAAGTATTTCAGTTCTCTACACATAGAAGTAGTTTAGTGTATTATTTTTGTAAATGTAGAAACCCTACCTCTCCTCCCCCTCCTAACATTTATTCAAATCCCAATTAGAAATTTCAAATTTTAATATTTATTTGACTATCTTGACGGAACCTTATACCTGCTTGCAAAATTTAAATTTACGAATACAGCTAAAAAAAAAAATTAAAACCTCTTTTACCGTATTTTCCGGCCTTTGAATTAAAATTTAAAATTTTCAGTCTCTTATGGATATTTGGGATGGCCCTTCTACTTTCCTTTCCTTACAAATTTGAATTTTTTTATTACACTTATATCAGTAGCTATTTCCACAATATTTGTAAGTTTCGAACACCCACCCCATATTCTCAAACTCATCCTTTGACATTTCATATTTTAGGTTCATTTGGTTATTTGGCATTGTCTATTTACATGTCTGGCAAACTTAATTTTCCTCTTATTATTTTTAATATAAACACTCTCTTACCTTTTATTTCATAAGGCCCCATTTTTACACTAATCTGGTTATAGGGGGTAGTAGTCAGTCCACCTTACTACCAAATTTTAGATTTCTGGCTCATCTAGAAGTGCCTTATCTTTTTCTGGACATATTTACTTTATTATTTATGTATATATATATTTTATATATATATAGGTCTAAACATATATATGTATACAAGCCAATGCATGTACTTATATATATGCCCATACATATACATGTATATATGGGCCTACATATACAGTATGTTTGGAAACTCAAAGCTCAAACTGCACATAAAGTTATTTGAACCAAAAGTAATACAAAACCCTACCCTTACAAACGGAAAACTATGTTAATAGCATTAAATTGTGTTCAAATTTTCGGCGTACAACGCCGGGAGAGAAAAGCTGTCAGGAATGCGTGTACAACAAGTTGCATAGGAGCTAGGCGCACGTCACTGCACATGTAAAATTGTCAATCACTTTATGTGATGTAGGATATTTAATGATGACCCTCAGAAAGTAGTCTCATTTCTAGATGGACTGGTGTGTTGTTTACTATTTATTAACTGTGGTATGTTCTGCTGCCGTGCTCCAAGATGTTGAGATGTGTTGTGCCACGCGCCTAGCTCATATGCAACCTGTTGTACACGCATGCTTGAATAGTTATACTCTCCCGGCAGTGTTATTAGCATAGTTTTCCGGATGTAAGTGTATAGAGATTTTGCATTATTTTTGGTTCAAACAAACTTTATGTGCAGTTTGAGCTATGAATTTACGAACACCCTTTCTACGCCTACATATATATATATTAGGCACTTCGATACTTTTTCTGATTTGAGCTAAATATTATATCCAATTTCCCGGTCGATTGGCCGTGAAATGGGCTCATAAAAGAATAGGACACGATGGATTCATTTCAAGGGAATGCGTTGGTCTTCTCCTGGAAATATGAAGTAAACTAGTCTGGGGACAATTTTGACAACTTTTCCTAATCAGATATCAGCGTCCCATCCGCCCAACTAGCTTACTGGCTATCGCTACACTGCAGTCATCGTTTCCGAACAGATATGAAAAAGTGTCAATAATTTAATAGTATGAACTATTACTCGATACTCAATAGATTGGATCAGTAACGAAAGAAACACTAATTTGACTATTATTAGAGATGGGCTTAAACCTATATATCTTTCCAAAAATTTAAATTCAAGTCTTCAATTATTTAAAAAAACACAATTTTAGCTAAAGATAGATGCTCTAGAATTGGCTTTAAAAAAACTTTTTTTTATCTTCCATCAACCAAGTCTATATAATTCCTTTTTCCCAAATTATTAAAAAAAATCATTTCAAGTCAAGGTTTTCATAATGGTATTCTAGAAGCTTTTTTGAGAATCTTATAGGATTAGAGGGGTTCTAGGAATCAAATATTCTAGAATACCCACACTAGTCTAGTAATATTTAAACTATACATTGTTAACCTGGTTGAAGTTTATTTGCCTTTTTCTAATTTTATTTTTTTAGGAAATAAGATAAACAAATAGGAAGACCATAATTTACAATATGTTTATTATTACTATTATTATAAATATCTAGTTTACATTATAATGATCGCCTTCTTAGTCTAGTGGTCAGAGTTTCTGGCTACAGATCCAGAGGTCTTGGTTCGTTCCCCGGTGCTTCCAGAATTTACTGTGAAGCAGTGGGTCTGAAACGGAGTCAAATTCAGCCTTGTTTAAGCAAATTAGGAATTACTTGAATAAATAGGTATCATCTCCGATTTATAAAACTGAGATTAATGGCTGGAGGACTTGCTGTGCTGACCCCGTGACACCTCCTATTCGCAAATGTTAGCCCCATAATCTCTAACGGCAGCTTCTTGGTCGGTTTAGATAGATCGTGGGCTCAAGCCATGGAGTTTTTTTATGGTAATAATGATAGCCTAATTTAATTTTTTTTTATTAATTGTTGCTAGATAAGTAGGCCTACAAGAATTTAAAAAAATTAGAGGAAAAATCCTTATAAATGTGTTTGTACAAAGAAAACACAAAAAATATTATAGTCGGATAAAATTCCCCACTTTTTATTTAGTTTTCAATAGTTGCTGTTATCAATATTTTTCTCTCAATACAATTAGTACGGTATCTATACTTTTCTTTCAATACCATACTTACAATAATACATCCTTATTCCTGAATCATAGTCTGGCGTGCTAACCACTCACCACAAATAAAAACGCGTGTCATTAGTAAGGTCAGTTTCCAAATTGAGGGCTGAAGTCAACTTGCCACTGAATAAGCGAAGGTTAACGTTGAGTACTTTGTATAAAAAATAGCAATTTTGGACTAATGTCACTGGTCTTCACGCAATGTGAACCCCTTCGTGTTACCTTGCCCTCTAACAAAATGGTCACCTTGACATAGTTACTTGCCCACCCTAATGCCCCATGAAACTGACCCTGGACACGTGGGGCCGTAGCCTACCTGTTGACCTCTGCGCATATTGATCCACTTTCACGTGGTCGCCGTTGGGCAGCACTTACGTCCCGGGTGTAATCGGAACCTGGTGACGGACCTACGATACATTTAGGACACTTCTAGATCGATCCTTTGTCGAAATACAATTTATTCTCCAAGTGATTCAGCTCAAAGTATTGCGTTGTTGTTTGTTGGGATTTATTTTTTCTGGTGAAGGGGACGAAGGATTATATTGTGATATATTTTGTTTTCCACTTCAGTGGCCATATGGTCGACCACCGGAGAGACCACGGGGAGATCAAGATTCAAATCTTGGTCGGGTGTACTGAGGGTAATTTTCCCAAAGAGTTTTTCCGTTATCGCTCTCCACGCAAATGCGGACAGTTCCTATTAATATAACTTTCCTAATCCCTAAATCCATTAGCGTAATTAGTACATAAGCATATAACCTGAACGGGTAGTAGGACGTGATGCTAAAAAAATATATGGTTTGTCGCATATATTGATATGTGGCTTTATAATTGACAGTAGAAAGTGTTTTTTTATTAATTTAAGATTCAAACTTAAAATCTAGTTTTTATCCTAATTAGATTAACAAACTTTTTGTGTTTAATATTCTGGAAACATTGGTGGTAGCCTCAATTCTAATATAAACTACACATTATTTATAAAAACTAACAATATTAAATTATATGCTTATAACATAGTTTATTGTTAGTTAAATATTATTTTTAATATTTTTTTAACTTTAGGACTTGGGCAGGTCATGGCGAGAAATGGCTCATTCTACAGATTTCAAGCTGAGTGACCAGGGTAAAATAAAATCTATCCTCTAATTTTCACTCATTTACCTGAACTTATCCTGTTGGTTCACTCTTGTAAAAAACGTGACGTCATTGCAAAAATTATTTATGTCTGGAATTAATTAATATTTTTAATGTTCCCTACCTACCAAAACAAAAAACAAAAATTTATATAATTTATAAATAAATTTAGCTCAGTCGGTAGCGTGTCTGGATACTAAACTAAGTGTCCGGGGTTTAATTACTGACGGGGCTGAAAAATATTACATCGGTGAAATGTGAAATTTCTCTTTCACAGTGATGAATTAGTGGCTGGGGAGGAGGGGGGTCTGGATCTAACTTTAAGTTAGTTTATTAGTCTTGATATGATTTAATCAGTCGGTTCAGAAAGTGCACATTAAATATCTCAAATAAAATAATGATTTTTTTTTAAATCTAAGAAATTACAAGTATAGTCTTAAAGAAATCATCATGGTATTAAGGAGGGAAATATAAGTTTTTCTTAAAATTAGGCACCAAAAGCTCAACATTCTTGGAAAGTTGATCACCTTTGGGGAGTAAACCATTAAATAGAAATTAGATTAAGGCCTTATTCCATATAACTTTTTTCACAAACAAATGTTTTGAATACATTTTAATGCGTCACTATATTGCAATGATCCAATATCTTTCTATAAAATTATAACTTCCAAAACATCCCGACACAATAAAAATGCATAATTAGTTCGTATATCTTACACACGACTTGAAGAACCTTTTATAGAATAAAAAAATAACTATTGTAGACAACATGTAGGACATGCAGCGTGAATGGGAGAATCTAGAACCATGTTCAGCTTATTGACTGGAAACCCCTATGGGAATATATCATTGTGAAGAATAGACGCAGCAGATAAGAGGATAGCGTTTGAATGGACCTGAAAGTGATAGGGTATAATGAGGTTTACTTAATAGAACTATCTCAAGCTAGAGATAGGGTGTAATGGGGTGAACTGGATAGAACGAGCTCAAGATATAGTCTAGGTGGTACGCAAAACCATACTGCACTTTTGAGTCACAGGTTGGCACTTGGCACAGTTATTTATGACACCTAAAGAAACTAATCTGGAATTGGAGCCACACAAATTCAAATTTCCCTTTAGGATTCAAAATGGCGACTTTTTTAATAAGGCAGACCATATCTAAGAATTCTGCTATTTCTATTACCCGGGTATCATTAATCTATTTTTCAATGAAAAATTAAATGAATAAGTAAAAATTACTTTTTTTTTTCTGAACATGTTAAATATTATTTCTAAACTATAAATATAGAAAATTTTCCCTTCTACATTTGGGACCCCAATTTTGCCTCAGTTTGACGTATTGGTAACCAAATGACAAGCAAAAACGTCACCAACTCAAGGTTTTGTAACCATTTATTTTGAATTGGGGACTTTTAGAGTTAAAATGAAGGTTTCTAGCCTTTAATTTCGAATTCAGCATAAGAAAAAGGTTAGATATGTCGTAATTGCAGCATTAAAATGCATGTATCTGCTATAAATATCAAAATTCTTAAGTATAGTCAGCCGTATTGATAAAAGGCTGACATTTTGAACCTTAAGGGAAATTATTTGTGTCTTCACTCCCAGATTAGTTCCTTTAGGTGTCAGCAATAACCGTGAAAAGTTCTAGCCTGTGACTCAAAATTGCAGTATTCCTCGATTTATTATTGCGTACCGCCTAGACTAATAGGGTGTAATGAGGGGGACTGGGTAGAACAAGCCCAAGAGAGAGATATGGTGTAGTGAGGGAGACTGGATAGAACAAGCTCAAGATAGAGATAGGGTGTAATAGGGGGACTGGATAGAACAAGCCCAAGATAGAGATAGGGTGCAATGAGGTGGACTGGATAGAACAAGCCCAAGATAGAGATAGGGTGTAATGAGGGGGACTGGATAGAACAAGCCCAAGATAGAGATAGGGTGTAATGAGGGGGACTGGATAAAACAAGCCCAAGATAGAGATAGGGTGTAATGAGTTGGACTGGATAGAACAAGCCCAAGATAGAGATAGGGTGTAATGAGGGGGGCTGGATAGAACAAGCTCAAGATAGAGATAGGGTGTAATGAGGGGGACTGGATAGAACAAGCTCAAGATAGAGATAGGGTGTAATAAGGGGGACTGGATAGAACAATCTCAAGATAGAGATAGGGTGTAATGAGGTGGACTGGATAGAACAAGCCCAAGATAGAGATAGGGTGCAATGAGGGGGACTGGATAGAACAAGCTCAAGATAGAGATAGGGTGCAATGAGGGAGACTGGATAGAACAAGCCCAAGATAGAGATAGGGTGCAGTGAGGTGGACTTGATAGAACAAGCTCAAAATAGGGATCATTAGCTTACTTGTATAAATGTAGCAATGAACCTTTGAGTTCCTAGTGCCATAGAGATAGTGTAGACAACATTAGTAAGAGCTCACTATATTTAGCTTCCATCAGTTTAGATTGACGCCATCTGTTGAGATGAAGAGCTACAGAATACTTATCTTTGTTTATAAATGTATAGAACTAGAACTAGTAACTTATTAAACTCTCAGAAAACGGGTATTTTAACTTACAGGTTGATTCGAGGCTTACGAATATATGATTTGGCTCCACCACATGAATGAATCGATTACAATCATTGGAGAGTAAAGGATGTAAAAGCTCAAAGCCCAATTTTAACTTGATTTGAATAGTGATTTTATCTGCTGGAGACAAACATTCAACTACCCCAAATGGTTAATCTTCTTGATAGCCAGCTACCTCAGAAGGCGTACCTTCCAGGTGGTTATGAACGGCAAAAGATCGCAGACACACACTATTAAAGCAGGGGTACCGCAGGGCTCAGCACTAGCACCGCACTTGTATAACATTTACGTAGCAGACATACCCACTCACGATAAAGTTCAGGTTAGACTCTTCGCGCCGACGACACCATGCTCTATATAAGTAATAGAAACATAAATTACGCATCACTTGCAATGCAAAGATAGCTCCTCCTCCTCCAGGAATGGCTCTCCAACTGGAGAATTAAAGTAAATCCCACAAAATCAGCAGCAGTAATCTTAGCCAAAGGTAGGAAACCTCACCCTGCCCCACTCACCCTATTTGACACAGAGATCCCACTCCAAGACGAAGTCAAGTACCTTGGGATCACAATAGATAGGAAACTCACCTGGAGGAGTCACATGGATAAGACCAAGAAAAAAGCAATGGGTAGATTCATACAACTGTACTCCCTGTTTAGAGGAGGGCAGCTCTCAATTCCCACTAAAGTACAACTATACAAGCAGATAATTGAACCTATCATTCTATATAACTGTGTAGTATGGAGTTATGCCTCCAAAATACTCACCCGCAAACTGCAGACAGTACAAAACAAAATGTTAAGAATACTCACAGGGGCAGACAGATACACTAGTAATGCCAACATACACACGATGACAAACTGCCGCCAACTACAAGAAATATACCAGGACAGAAATAGGAAACTTTACGATCAGACTGAAACACACGAGAACGAACTTGTTAGAGGACTTGGACAGTACGACCCGACTGAACCACGACACCATAAACGACCCAGACTGGCGTAGTTAAGCATCTAAATTACATATATGTTAATAAAAAAATTATTAAAAAAGAAAATTTAAAAAAACCTAGGAGATAGGAACCGGAACTAAAAAAAAATTTAAAAAAATAAAAAAATACTAGATTTAAGAATAGTGTAGCATAGATTTAATATAACTGATAATTAACTACGCCAGTCGACACCTCCACCCCAACTAAGACCTGATCATCACAAATCACTCATTTCATCCCATCACTACCCTAGTCACGGCCGGACGCCACTGGGATAACCGCCTAGGTTCTTTACTAGCCAGAGGATAATACTGGCGCCGGGGGCGGCCCCAGATGGGGAATGGAAATGTATCCACCTCACTCCTAATCCCAAGGAAAGAAAATCCTACCCCAACAAGCAACTCTTTACTACCTTTGCCACCACCGGACTCCACTGGGATAACCGTCTAGGTCAACCTTCTAGCCAGAGAATAACGCTGGGGAATGGATATGTAACCAACCGCGTCCAACTTATCCCTACAGTCAAGTTAACCTTTCGATCCTCTTCCCAGAAATAGACTCATAGGAATCAACATCTCATCATCATACCTTATACACACCTTCCCACATCCCAGTCAGAAAATCCTCCCCAAATCCCGAGACCCAGCGCAATCATTCAATTTCACCAATTTCACCTCACAGTGTAAATAATTATTCAAGTGTATGTATGTATAAGGTACTAATAATCATTCACGAGGTCAGGAGTTACGAAAGTGACTCTATCCTCGAACACAAATATAGCCCTTTCGCAGGCAGACCTGGTTTCACATTACGGTCAAGTCAGTACAGTCCTGAGTCGGGCTACAAAATCACACACCTGTAGTATTCTGCAGGCTCATTTCATCTGTTTCATTTCATCTGGTATATAAGTTCATTCACGAGGTTAAGAGTCATGACAATGACTCAGTACTCAAACAACAAATCAGCCCTTTCGCAGACATCCTAGCTTGGCGCAACTGTCAAGCTGGTAGCTCTGAGTCGGGCAACAGCCAAACGGTGGAGACAGACAATAACTGGCCCCGTAGTGTAGTGGTCAGTGCACCTAGCCATAAGCCTAAGGGTCTTGAGTTCGATTACCGGTTTGTACCTTGTGTATATTTTTCCATTAAGGGAAATAATCCCAACGGTCACCAGGATGTGGTTAATTAGGCTTAAGCTTCGGTGGTCGCGTGGTCTAACGCGATATTATCGTGTTGGACTCGTCTTCCGAAGACGGGAATATCGGGGTTTGATTCCGGTTGGGTGCATTGAGCGTGGTTTTACCCTAAATGGTTCTCCCCTCTTCTTCCACGCATATGTTGATGCACTTACTCTCAACTAAAACTTCCTAATCCCTATAAATGTAATTAGTACATAGGCGTATAACCTGAACTGGTAGTAAGACACCTAGCTAAATAAAAAGGCTTGTTAGGTTAAGACTAACACCAGTTCCACATCTTCATAATCACTATCAATACATAATTTCATTGCAGGTATCTCGTGTAGACAACCTCCTTCAGTGTGCCTCGGCAACGCTCTATGCCACCAAAACGCCTAATAGTCTACACGTGGCGACTGATCCTGGATTCCATGTCCCTCCCTTCCGATAATATATGCTATATGAACAAAAAAAGTTATAGAATCATCAAAGCTTAATACAACCCTGCCATAGCCACTGAGATATTTTTGAATGTTTGTTTTGATTTACATAACTCGAGTGAACTCATGCGCTAAGATTGCCGGCTTAGCTTGTATGAAGTGACGTACTAAGAAGGTTCAACTAGAGTGCTTACAATTCATAACAAAATTGAACCAGTTGTCCAGAAAAGGGACCATAGCGTGGTATAAATATATTTACATTTGTCGATGGGGCTGTCACAATTCCATCTCTATAGCAGGCGGTTACGCTGTCCAACACCGTACCGTATCAAACGGCATCTTCGAGTCATCGGTAGCACTTGTAGTTAGAGGGTATCCATTGAGCCCAGGGTCCTGGGATCGAGTTCTGTAGGGGGCATGCGTGATAATAATACATATCATCGGTCTAAGAATTTAGAGGTTAAGCCGTTTCTTCCACGAGCTTGAGCTTCCAGTTTCTTCATTTCTCTATTTTTCGTCTAACATCACATTTTGTGTTATCTTTTAGTAACCAAACCAAAATTCGTTAACCTACATATTATTTCGAACCCACACAATTTTCTTGCCTGCAAACTTACCCCTCCCGCAAGCTATCCTGACAGAGCATGCCCATGGCGGGTAGGTTATGACAGCCCTTTAATTGTGGTTAAAAGAGGTGTTTGTCAAATTTAAAATAATTTTAAGACAAACGCACTCGCTTAGGTCTTTATAAGGGTTGAAATAAACAATTTGTGGTGTCCAGAAAATTATTTGTTGTGTGAATTTCCCCCTACTTCCCCTGTACCTCTTAATTTGCATATACCTTTAAATTTTCATAGAGAAATAATTTTATAAAACAAAAAAATATTTTTTCTGTCAACATTGATACAATAAAATATATTTTATTAGTATTGATAATATTAAAAGATACAGTATAGTATCAAATGGCTTAACGTAAATCAAGTAACTTATCTAGCTGTCAGATATGGTTTTTTCTATGAAAATTATACTGTAAAATTACAAATGAGAATATTTCTCAGTATTAAATAGCTTATTTAATAATACGATAGTGTCATCAAAGCTTCTGGTATCTTAGCGGGATTGACTGTGACTCATGAGGACAGTGTTTAATCCTCTACAAGGACTGTGTTTTTTTATCACCCTTTCTTTTCGGAAGAACGCTGGTGCTCTCTAGTCTCGAATGAGACCAGTTTCGAGGCCATAGAAGACCGACTGAGCATCGTTAAATCAGACCAACCGAAAAACGTGGAAACGTCCGCAAGGCCGGCAGCCGCCCCGGAAACACAGCTACTTCAACTCGCACAGAAAATCTGGGAATCACTTAAGACGACAAACACCCTGACGTTAACAGCCGACAAAGCAACAGCCCTGAGATTGTTCCTCGAACTCACGGCCAAGACAGCAGAGATGGAGTTCAGCAGAGAACGTCATCCATCACATGGAATAAATCTTGTCTTTAGTTTTACTCTACCCAGCGATGATTCCTGAGGTCCAACGCATTGTATTGCAGTATGGTTTTGCGTAACACCTAGATTATGTCTTGAGCTAGTTCGGGATACACCGGCCGAACCTCCGGCTGCCTGCACCTCCACAGGTACCTAATTTCATAGCTGAGGGAACTGCATGTCTTATGGAGAAAAGATTTATCTTCGATCTCTCTCTGTTACCGGTTGCCAAATTTTCTAGCTTTTGGTTGTTGGAATGTGAGGGGGGAGGGTTTACTTGGAAATCCCTCATTGTAAACAATGCGGCATGGGGAGGTTGGGGGGTTCAATTGACAGGCAAAAGCATTTCCTATCGGTGTACAGCCTTTTCTAGAAACATTAACTCTTTCCACAATCGTAATTTTTTCAAGATTGAAGTTTATGAACGTTTCTCTATTCCCTCCGTAATTATGCTTAAAATATTTTATGTATAAAGCTTTTTTCCTCATAATTAATATACAAACAAATATATTACAACATGCATTTTATAATAAATGCTATAAATTACATTCTTACTTGTTCTTAATCAGGTAACGGTACCACTCCTAGATCAGCATCACTATCATCATCTTCAGAGCTAGAGGAGCTGTCCTTCAAATTTATCACGACACTGTCATGCAGTTTTTCTATAAGCCCGTCTACGTCCCACATTGTTGCTTCAACTTCCATTACATGATGAACATGATTTCGCCAGTGTTCTTTTGTGATATTTCTCACTCCTTCTTCTAGTAGGCGATGAACATCATTAAGTTTAAATGTATTGTTTTCTTGAGCAACAAATATTTTAATTTGACTCCAAATTCCTTCGATGGGATTAAGCTCACAGTGATAAGGTGGCAGTCGTAGAACTTCATGTCCAGCACTTTTAGCGATCTCGTCAATAATATATTTACGCTCATAATTGCCTCGTACTTTGTCCAAAATCTCTACAAGCTCCATCTTATTCATGGTTTCTTCCCAAGAAATACCTTTACTGGTGAGCCAGGATTGAATAATAATCTTGGTACTACTCTTGGTTGGAATGCTCTCTTTGATCGTAGAATGAATGGATGCATTGTCTAGAACTATGACACTGTTTGATGGTATATTTGGAAGCAGCTTCTCTCTGAAATATTTTTCATACATTTTTCCATCCATTTCATCGTGATAGTCATCATCTTTTTTCCCATGAAAAATAAGCTCTGCACCTGGTATAAAACCATTTTCATTACCTGCGTGGACGAGAATGACGCGCCCGCCCTTTCCAGAGGGAAGCTTATTTCCTGTAGTTAGGCCTTCTCGCCTTGCTTGTGAGGATGATGCAATTGTTGTGTCCATCCACGATTTTGAAGTTGTGTGTCCGGAATTGCACCAGGTTTCGTCTGTGAAAACAATATTCCTGTTGCTCTCTCTGTGCTTCTTAATAGCTCTTAAGTAGCGATGTCGCCACGCAATAATATCATCTCTGTCTAGAAGCAAAGAGTTACGCTTCCGTCGAATGAATTTAAAGCCAATATCTATAAGAAACCTCTGAAGTGTCGTGAATGAAAAATTAGGAAGGTCGCTATCAGTATCAATTAAAGCTTTAATTTTCTTTAGGGTAGGTAATTCATTGTTACGGTAAAGTGAATGTACCTTTCTGCGAATTGCTGCTTGAGTAAAACTATCATATTTATCCAAACGCTTCATTTGAGTAGAGTTATTTCTTTTGATTGGTGTCAATAACTTTCCCTTAGTTTTGAATTCTTGTTTAATAGAGATTACTAACTTATAAGACACACCTGTAGCTTCTGCAGTTGCCATTGCCGCTTGAGTTACTGAACAAGTTCCGTCTTTACGAAAATAGGTGTAGACTCTTAACACCATTGCCCTTTCTTTACTACTTAATATTTTCCTCTTGGAATGTAATTGTTTGTAACAAGCCGGAGATTCCATAATGTTTGTTATATCTTAATTGTTAACAATACACTATTATTCAAATAAATATATTAATATGCACATACAACTATAGTTCCACAACCTTACGGTAAAAATACAAAACACGCAACCAACACATACAGATACACACCAAATCTTAACGTGATCAATAACACATATTATTCTACACAGAGTACTTATAAAATATGAGTGTTTATTTAGTCAATGTTTTTGAGCTAGCTATTAGGAACACGAGACTCAGACTACTGTAACTTTACGACTGTGTTGGAGGAAGAAGCACCAAGTACTGACAACAACGACAGCCCAGCATTGCCAAATTTGATATACATTCGAAGGAAGACTGATCACGGAAAACAAAAGAATGACAACGCTGTTGCTCAATAGTAAGCATGCAGTTCCCTCAGCAATGAAATTAGGTGTACAAGTGGTGTCCCGGGACAGGATCAGCAGCCAACCACGAGTGAAAGGAGGAGGCAGCAAACCAAGAAGAGCACGAAGATGAGTTTGGCTTGGATGAATAAAAGATCTCCTCGCTTATTTAAGTAAACTCTGTATATATTTATGTTTATCAATACAAGGATTTTCCCGAGCAATCTTCTCTCCCGATCGGCTGTCCCTCGGGACCTTCCACCTCCCACGCACCCACTCGAGAGTCTCTGGATTTAAAAGTGGGAGGAGGGACTCAGTCGGATGAGCTAGTTTCGTGTTGAGCTAGACTGCTGAAGACGGGGAGATCGTGGTTCGAATCTTGGTCAGGTGAATTGTTTTCCACTCTCCCTCCACGCAAATGCTGGTTCGCTTCCTCTAAATTCAATCATCCTAATTCATAATCTATTAGCGTAATTTGAAGTTAAGCGTATAGCCAGAACGGGTAGTAAGACGCGGTGCTAAATAAATAAAGGATATACGATAATCATTGCAACCCTCTTTAGCCCAACCCTTAAATAAACTCAATCCTAATATCCGTTTGGGTTGTACGCATGTACACTTATTTCGGGATTGTTTTAAGGATGAGGAAGGTTGGATTTAGATTAAATGCACCCACATTTGCATGGTAGGAGAGGGGGAAATGATCCTCAGTACACCCCACCGGGATTCTAACACTGATCTCCTCATTATCAGCAAGAGTATCCTATTGCGAGAGTATCACCTTGGATTATAATTTGACCACCAAAGTGGGTATCCTTGACGTTAATTGTATAAATATTATTAGCACCACGTCTTACTACCCGTTCGGGTTATACGCACTTACGCTAATGTGTAATGGTAGGGTGATTGTGAGATAGAAATGGAGGGCCTACAGTTTAACGTGGAATCCGAACTACGGTGCAGGCCTGGCATTCCACACATTCACAAGTTGTGATTAATACACGTCTTGTCAGAGGTGAAGGAAGAGTTTGGCAATCAGAGAGATATGTGCCAGGAATGAAGATTGAACTCCGCACCCCCAGCAAAGAAGTCCAACACCTTACCCCTAGACCGCCAGGTCACCTACATGCTAGTTGTAGAAATAATAAGAGTTATCTTGACGATTTTATGTTAAAGTTACTATACTACGTTGAGTAATATAAATAGTAATAATAACAATTGTATATTAGGGAAGCCTTAATGGCACTTTATTCCTAAACAACATGACATTTCTGTTAATAGTTTCACAGTACAAAGGTATAGTTAAGTGTAAATAGTGATAGACACATGTAAAGCTCTTTGTGCGTTTTTATTCAGTATCGTCTTACTAACCGTTTATATTATATGTATTATTATTATTGTCATTATTAGCACCGCATTTTACTACCCGTTCAGGTTGTACGCACTTACGCTAATGTGCAATGGTAGGGTGATTGTGAAATGAAATGGAGGGCCTACAGTATAACGTGGGATCCAAACCACGGTGGAAGCCTGGTATTCCACACATTCACAAGTTGTGATTAATACACGTCTTACCCACTTCGGTGGCGTAGTTATCTAACGCGCTTGTCGTGTTGAGCTCAACTGCTGAGGACGGGGAGATCGAGGTTCGAATCTCGGTCGGGTGAACTGGGGGTGGTTTTTCATAAATGGTTTTACACTCTCCCTCCACGCAAATGTGGGTTCACTTCCTCTAATTCAACCTTCCCAATTCCTATTCCATTAGAGTAATTAGTACTTAGCCTAAGGCGTATAACCCGAACGGGTAGTAAGACGCTAAATATTGTGCTAAATATTATTATTAATACACGTCTTGTCAGAGGTGAAGTAAGGGTTTGGCAATCAGATAAATATGTACCGGGACCGAGGATTGAACCCCCAGACCCTTGGCCCAGAAGTCTGACACCTTACCCCTAGATCAGCAGGTTACTGTCATATGTAATAATTACGCTGTATTAGGAATGAGTACATTAGACCGGGAGGTGAAGCCTGATTAATCTCCCTGTCACCGACAGTCTAGTCTATCACGAGTGATACCTTGGACCAGTGATTCTAAAACTTCTTATTCACGTGGACCCTATAACCAGAGAACAGATGATTCGCGGACCTCTTAGTGTTGGATAAATAATTCAAAATTTATCTATAATTATTTATTTATTTATTTATAGTATATCATAGATATAAATTAGTCATACTATTTCTTTTATGTAAATATAATTACAATTTAATGACAATAAAATAAATGTAAGTATTATAATTATTTTTATATTTATAATCAATGATAATGTATGTGAGGGATGGAAATGGTTGTGTGACTTTAAATTATTATTTAAACTTGTAGCAATTTTAGTGACCATCTCCTTAAGTTTCATTCCACATTAAGACGATTTCCTTTCACATTTTTCCATATTATAAAGAGCAAAAAAAAAAAAGCTTGGCTGCACAAACATTTTGTTGGAAAAGGCATCAAAAGTTTCAGTCTAAAATTTTTGAAAGTTATTTGTGTCTGGTGACGAGAAATATAATATATAAGCGAATTTCTAAATTCTCTTCTCAAAGATGTTGACACAAGGGGCGTGGTCAACCCTCCCCTTCCCCCCATTTTTAGGCCTCACTTTCTCACTGACTTTAATATGAGAAGGTATCTCCATTGCGTTTAATACACACCAAAGATGTGTACCCTTTTATGTAAAGTTTTATAAGATCTAAAAAAGGATATAAAGGTCTGTCACAAATTCCCTGAAAGATCTCACGGACCTCCTGGACGAGCCTTGGTGACCCCACTTTGAGAATGCCTGTTTTAGACCATCCGACGACCGAAGCGGGTTTTTAGATACTTTCTGACTAATTTTGAACTCAACTGTACTAAATAAATTAGTGCCATATTATTAGTTGTCACAGTCTAGAGCATGCGTCATTGGAAAGGACAATAGAAGCTACCGTAATTGTTTACTTTCCCTGTAACGTTAAAAGCTTTTTATGTAGACACGCAATAATTATTTTAGTTACTGATTTTGTCACGGTGGTATGATTTTTGATGTCACATAGCTTTGGGTTTGCATCCAATAATGGTCATTTCAACTAAAATGCTAGTTTATTTGAGTCGTATGTACTCCTGTCTCCTAATAATAGTGTTTATTAAATAATGTTTTTGATATGTATTTTACTTTTCCTAAACTATATTTCAAATGTATCAACTCTGTATTCATCTGTTAATCATACCTTAAAAAGTGATTTCATTCTCGATTTTGAAATTTTTATGAACGTCATAGAAATAATTAGAACCCATTTTGGTATAAAATGTGTTAACATCTTTTATAATACAAATATGTATGGATCGGGTAGGTAAATTATTGAAACATTATTTCTTGCAACAAATTAAAAAGTAACGTTGTTTTCTAATGCAAGTTAAATAAATAATATTCTACAAAAAATATATTTGTTTGAAAAGATTAAATGTGTTTGTTTTTAGTAAAAATAGGAACCTCTATAGAAAAAGTTGCTTTTATTTCAGGTAAAGTTCTAAAGAGAGAATTTGTTCACAAAATCAAAAAAGTGTCCACCTCAACATTCCTGATCTGGTATCGTCCGGAAAACGAATTGCTTGAAAACCAATTATACTTTGGTTGTGAAAGACCCCTAAATACTCTAGAGCTCAAAGAAGAAACTGATACAATTACCATATTAAAACAAGTTAGTATTAATAGTATTGAGTTGGTAAACTACAGTAGCCCCATGGCTTCTTTGGTGCTGACTGACAGCTGACGGCTTTGAAATGTTACCAGACCAAATTATGTATCCCTACGTCGAACCATATGATCTGCAAAAACATGTGGTTAGCAGCTGTCACTTCTGACAGTCAAAATGTATGTATATACCTAAATGTTGACTGTCAGCTGTCAGATGTGAGTTGTCAGTCAGCACCAAAGAAGCCATTGGGCTACTGTACTTTTAAGAAAGTAATGTATTAAAAGTGCCAAATATTTGAAGGGAAATATCCGAACACCGAGGTATTTCCTATTGGAATGGCAGTTTCGAAGCTTCTAAGCCATTAAAATAATAAACCTCAATTATCTTAAAATATTTATTTGTGATCGTCTTGAGAAAAAACAAACTGGTTCATTTGTTTAAGGATTACTAAAGCAATTATTCTAAGGACTCAATCATAGGCCACGTAAAGCTGTTGAGAGGGAGGAGGGGCTCTAATGTCTACGTGGTGTTACTCGAGAAGGGGAGGGGGTTCGTACATCACAGTGTTACGTAGCACTGATCATATACTTAAATTATAATGTTGAAAATATAATAAATGATTGTCCTTGTTTTTATCGTTAGTATTTTTTTATTTTAGCACCTAATGTTACTACTACTCATTCGGGTTATACCCGTTTATAATAGTTACGTTCATGATTTTAAGGATTAGTACAGTTACAACTATAGAAAATGTATCCACAGTTGCGTGGAGGAATAGTGGAAAACTAATTGGGAAAAACAACCCTCGGTACACCGGATCGAGATTGGAAACTCTATTTTCCCGTCGTCGGCAGTCTAGTCTACCGCGACAGTAGCGCCTTAAGCCATGTGACCACCAAAGCGGGTTTTATTGTTTGGTAAACATACTTATTGATAACTTTCGATTCTGAGTGTTATTAAATCGGAGTCCATATTTTAGTGTGACAAATGCTTATTTACGAAATAATGGCATTCACTCTTGATGTTAAAATCTACGTAATACAGGTGGAAAGGAGGGTCCAGGTTAAATGTCTTCCTGATGCTATATTGGAGTGTCTAAAAAGCTAATAAAAAGCTTTACGTGGCTTATGGATGACAACTGAGCACTTTCCTTGATTTCATAACTCCAAAATCTTGCGTGAAACGCCATTCCAGACGAGCTAATTTCACCTATTCATGATTTTTTTTCAAAAAATCTTAAACATAAAATCCTATACATCAATAGTTCCTTCTATTTTTTTCATAAGGTATATTTCTCAGATATAAACCTAATGGTGATTTACTTTCAGTTAATATCAGTGCTAAAAAAATAATCAAAGCATTTATTGCACTATTATAATTTGGGAAAGTAACATAATAAATATTTTGATATAAAACAATTAAATATCTATTAGTCAGATCAAAACTATCCATATTATTTACGTAGTTTATTATGTAAGGAGAGGCCCTTGCTTTAAAAAAGTAAGGTAATATAATCATGCAAGAAATTACTTTGCATTAAAAGTAGAAACTAAAAAGTGGTACATATTCATTTTAATAGTAATGTCAGCGTATAACTCGAACGGGTAGTAAGATGTGGTGCTAAATATTATTATATTAATATTAATAGTAATGTCATCTTGACATAATATTTCAAGTTGTGAGAGCCGTTAATTTTCCCCAAATTTCTCTATTCCTCCGAGTACTTAAGAAAAAACAATTTTTTTTAAATATATTCAGGGACAATCGTCTTTAAATCATTACGTGGTTGACCTTATGGACACCTATTCTATAGACACGTGATAATAGCTCTTAACTAATTTCCGGAGGGAAATATATTTTTTCTTCAATAATGCAGGTATCTTAAACGTCTGTAACACATTTCTGCGTTCTGGTAGGTGAAACCCTTAAAATTATAATTGGTCACTTACCAAATTAATAAATTCATCTTAAGGAATGTTTCACACAATAAAACTAGTATCACTGATACAAGATTGGCATAACACGTGGATATAGCATATTAAATTATTTTTATTTCTTAATATGGTAATTGTTTTAAGGTTATGATCAAAATCGTGATTATTATTTTACTGGTGCTTCTAACTTAACACAAATGGCTTAAAAGTTAGGATGACTGTGGGCCAGTTTTACTGTCATGTTTAGTACGTCTAAAGTGTGGCACTATAATAAATACATGACGACACCTACCTACACTAAACTCGAATGGAATAGGCCAGTTTTGCATATTAAATTAGACGATGCCATTCGGGCCTAGGTGGGCGGCGTCATGTATTTAGTATAACGCCGCACTTTAGGAGTGTGAAGTCTGACTATGAAACTGACCCTGTATTAAGGAAAGGCTTTTATTATATAATATTTTAACTCAATTAATGTTTTTCAAACATAAATATATGTGTATGGGCCTTTAGTGGCCAAACAATAGGTGTATTGTAATTGTATGATTATGATTTTTATAAAATGTGATATCCAGGTAAAGTTAGTTTGGATTGCCACACTTCACAAGCTTCATATCTTACGACCCATTGGGGATATTTTAATATTTTCATTAAGGAGGTAGAATTGAGGAAGATAATAATTAATATGAAGTGTAACCGCATACTAGTGTAGAAAATCTGTAAAAATATTAAGAAAAAAATCTCATGACACCCGGCTAGGATTCAAATGCTGATCTTATCATCACCAGGAAATCATATAAAACGAGACTTGCGTCTTTTTTTTTACCATGTCTACCATTTAGTTTGTGCGTAATGCACTGATGGAATACTGATTTTACAAATAATAAGTTAGAACGCACATAGTTATTCTATGGGTGTAAGAACTTTAAAGCTCATTGCCGCACTTACAAAAGTAGTCCGCCTATCCATATCCTAAGATAGTTCTAACCAGTCCATCTCATTACAAACTATCTCTTTCAGTTCCGTTCTAATACTATCCTTCCATCTGCGTCTCAGTCTTCCCAATGGTCTTTTCCAAATATGCTTGCCAGTCAATATCCTGAACCATCTTCTAGGATCTTCAATTCGCACTGCACGTCTTTCCTAACGTAATTTACGAAATTTGATCATACTAACAATGTATTGTTATGAGTACAGGGTTTGTAACTCATAATTATGTAACCTCCTCCATTTGGACTAAATATATTCCTAAAATAACACAGTAAATAGAATGTCAACGCGTCTTTTAACCCTTCCTGACTGTACTCATTTAGTTACACTAATAGTGTGAGAATGAACACGATTTAGAAATTAAGAACATACAATTTTGTGGAGGGAGAGTAAAAGAAATTCTGGAGATAAAAACCCTCTGTTCACCCAACTTGTATTCAAACCCTAACTTTTCTGACACCAGTAAACGTGACTGGACAAGCTTAGAGTGTATTCCACGTGACACCGGTACAGGTAAAACATAATGATAAAATTCGTTGCCTTGGAATAAACCTCTTGACTTTTTTTTCTTTTTTGCAGGTCTCCAAAACGAAGCTGTTTTGCTCTCCCGTGTGGCTACTTATCTTGAGTGCAAGTCTCGATTTGTCCTATTTGTCAGACATTAACATCCCCGTCAACTGCCTGGTGTTGATATTAACTGTGATGCCAAGAGGAATTGAGCTAAGTGAAGTCTACAGACTCTCCGAAGAACACAACTTTAAAGTTAAACGTGTCATCAGCTGGAGTCCACCAAACTGGGTCCCCGACTTTCATCAGCCCTTAGGGAGAACCCTCGAGAGTAGAAGGGACTTGAAGGGCCTGCGACTTCGAGTGGTTTCCAAACATGTACGAACAGTAGAATAAGAAGAGCCCTTTTTACGGTCGATTGACGGGGAAATTAGATACAAGACAAAACGCTTGAACCAGAAAACGTATCGTGGTGAAGCTTTCTCCATTTACCTGACAACAACGAAATCGGGATCAATATATTAGTTTGTTTTTTCATTTTGAAATAATTATCTTTCAATTTTGAAGTATATTTTAAAATCTGGTAAAACTGTTTCAAAGTTATCAATTAGCTTTTTTTTAAAGTATAATACTAAAGACCGTGTCACAATGTGACGTGTGGTTCGAATTTTCTTACATATAAATAGCTAGGTGTTATCCGTGGCGTCATACGGACTATTTAAAGTGTGGCCAAGGGGAGCGGATGTATTTGTAAAGTTTTTATGGAATTGACATTTTTGACCAAAATAACTCAAATATATCTCCTGTAGTAACATAGAGTTTAGTTTTCTGCACATGCTAATATCAATAGATATTGAGTATCTGTCAAGGGTGTCCTGGAATTTTGTCAAAACTTTATATCTTTATTTAAAAAGTTTTGACAAAATTCCAAGACACTCTTGACCGATATTCAAAATTTGTTGATATTAGCATGTGCAGAAAACTAAAATCTATGTTGGTACAGGAGACATATTTGAGTTATTTTGGTCAAAAAATGTAAAGCTATAACAACTATACAATTACTTGCACTCCCTTCTGCCGCACCTTAAAAGTCAATTTTGTTGCCGATTAACCTAGATACATGATATTCTCAAACCAGAAAAGTATTGAAGTGTCATTTTCTTCGTTGTTCACTTGACAACAACTAAATTGGGATCTGTTTAACATTTATTATTTTATTTTTTTTCATTTTAAAACAATAGTTTTTAAATTATTTTTTATTCCTTAAAATGTGGCCTTGTTTTCAATTCCACTTTTTTATTTAAAGTATAATACAGAAAACCGTACCATGATGAGTATTGTTTGAGTTAGAGGGACTGGAGGGGAAACGATAAAAGGCAAGTGTTTCTGCAGTTTTTGTAGCAAAACAATGTTTTGCCCAAAATAAATAAAATATTCTCCAGTAGAAGAATAAGGTTTAATTCTCTTCACGTGGTTATATCAGCAGTTCTTGATTATTTGTCATGAGCATAGCGGCATTTGGTGGCAGACTTTTTAAATGAAGAGAAAAGGTTTTCATAAAATTCCATGACACTCTTTACAGATATTCAAGAACTGTTGATATCACAAAGTGAAGATAGTTAAACTCTGATGTTTCTATTGGAGCAATATTTTATTTATTTTGGCAAAATAAAATTGCTATAAAAACTGAAGATAAAAACCTCTCCTTTTTAGCGTTTCCTTATAGCCTCATCGTAAGAAAATAATTACACTATAGCTTATTTCAAATAATTTTTTATTTGACGTAAGAAATAATCTATAAAATCCCACTTTTATCTCTTTCTATCTGGTGGTTAAACCCGTTGATAGTTTTGAATTAAACGAATAAAATATAGATCTTAGTAGATATGTTTAGTTTATTTTTTATATATTATTATTATTATTATTATTATTATTATTATGTGGTCTTTATTACGACATGTCAATTCCTTTTGTCAGTGAACTTTGACCACCAATGAACTCTGTCCTCCGCCTCCTCTTTCAGCTCCCAGAAGTTTCTTCTTTCCTAAAAGTCATCTAATATTTGAATATTTGCTATATATTAGCTACGCTTTCCCTAAACTTTTCCTCCTAACGATGTGCCCAATCCAGTTTGATTTGCACAGAAAAATCACATCCAAAATGGTTCTCTTCTCACCCAATCATTTTAGGTTTTTTTAAATTTGTACCCCTGTCTGCCCACTTGATCTTCTAAAGTCTTTTCCAACATCACATTTCAAAGCTCTCCGAGGTTTGTTTTTTTCATTTTCCAAAATGAGTCCCAAGTTTTTATTCCATACATTAAGATGCTCTAAATGTAGCATTTCATCAGTTTCTTCCTCAGTTACAAACTCAACTTCTTGGTCAGCAATAATCTCTTCTTGTTGGAAGTTTCCTTGGGAATGGTGAACTTCGACCTAATCTCCTTGGAGCAGTAGGCATCCTTTGTCAACAGACTTCCCAGGTTCTTTAACTGCTCTATGTCTTCCAACTCCTGGCCTCAATTTTGATTTTCAGTGACTCTTCTTAAATATTTGTCACCGATATTACCCTGAAAAATTTGAACATAAACTTTTAATTTAATTTAAATGGTTTAAGTTCAAATTCCGCGATACCTATAGCAAATATTAAGGAACCAATGAGATAACTATGGGCATACAATAATGCTAAGTGAATCTATTTGAGCAATATTGGATTTATTTTAAACTAAGTAACATTTGATATAGAAACTATAAAAATACTTATCCTACTTGCGTTCCCTTTCGTACAGCCTTAACAGTGATTGAATTCGATTCCCGTGCACATGTGTCTTTATTTAACAAATTTAAATTAATTGAACTGTGGTCTCCCCCATTCGGACATTGCATTAATTACAATGATTTTCCTCCTGTATGTTGATAATCATTGAAATGGTAGAAGATAATTCCACAAACCTAGATTTTAATTCATCAGTTAATCTATGCAAATGAATATTGATATATAATGCATGCGAAACAAATGTTACAGAATCCACCTTCAGTCACCTTGGATAGGTTTAATGGGAACGTATTGGTCGGAGGATTTGTCGGGCAGGTTTGGGAAATCCTAGAGGAGTCCCTCAAATTCAGGTAATCTTTTTGAATTTTTGTAGTGAGAGTTATATTCCATTCAAGGTAGGAATTACTCTCTGAATGGTCTTTTTTCCTACCAATATCCTACTATATAGTAGATTTATGGTAGGGAAAAAGGCCTTTCAGAAGTCAATTCCTACGGTGAATGGAATATAGATTCGTCACTTATAGGTTATGTTTTAGTGGTGATGGGGAGGTCGTAAATTGAGCCTTGGACTATTGTTTTATCATCCCTCCACTTCTCATTACCCGTCTAAGCTTTAAACATTTAATAACACCAATTGAGCAGGGGTTGGGAAAGTATAATCCATAGGAAATGTGACCGTTGTTTTCATGTAGGAAACGAGAAACTGTTTCCGATAAAGTACCATCAGTACACCAGTCGGGATTTGAATTCTGACTTTCTCTATCCCCAGCAAACCGAATTAAGTGAGTGAGACATTTCGCCTGAGTGACTGCCAGTGCGGGTTACAGTGTTTAACGAGGCAGGTTTTTTCATAAATAGTTTTAGCCTTTTCCTCAACGCAAATCTGGATACATTTACTATAAATTCTACCTTCCTAATCCATTTTTAGTTAAAGAAAATATGTGGATAGCCCGGACGGATAGTAGGAAGTGGGATATATTGCTAAACACAAACGTTCATTACAAATCTTAATAAAGCATAAGTAAGCCAAACAAATTATTTACAAAAGCTAAGAAAGCTTTATAAAAATGCATAACATCCCATCCAAGCAAACATTAATTTATTTATCAGGCTTACTACTATCAAAAGATATTTTATAATTAATAAAACTCAATGGTACGTCACGTAACCTCTTAGATTATTCGCGAAGCCACGAGGGTAATTTTCAAAAACTTCAAATTCAAAGAAAAAATCATTGACATACCACGATAATATAATTATGTTTTAGAAAAAAACTCATTTGTTATGTAAAATACTCCAAAAACACCCATTTTGATCAAAATGGTAAGGGGTCATCCATAAACCACGTAACACTCTTTTCTTACATTTTCAACCCCCCTCCCCAGTAACATTATGTAGATATTTAGACTAGCCCCCTCTTCTCTCCCCACCCAACCTGTGTTACGTAACTTTTCTCACCAAAAATGAAGAATGTCATTTTTTCAGTAGGTAAGTTTTGTGATTCTAAAGGAGTGATTCAGATTTAATATTTCTTAATATCCATTTTAAATCCTGATTATAAATTATTTAAACGAGTATTATTACTATTATTTATACGGATATAAAGATGTTGAGCTCAAATTCCTCAGGTTCACGAGGAAAAACCTTTGGTATACTGTATTTATGTTATGGATGTCAGGTTTTCGATCTGAGTAAGAGCAAGACGGCACTACTATATCCTGACTAGGATGGCCCTTTTCTGTAGTGGCGCTACATGATTATGTTAAAGTGCCCACATACGATGCTTGACGCTGGGGGAAGACATATTTCTTAATATTGTGCACTTTTTTATAATCATATTATCATCATAAAGCGAGATATTTAAAAAATTCTATGATTACAACTTTTATAAATTATATTTTGGATTAATCTATAATTTTACCTCAGTTAGCTTATCAATACTTAAACTCATGTTTTGTTCCAAACATCGATCCTTGATCCTGGCTCTACTCTCGAAAAGAACTAGGTGGCGAATGAAGCGGAGATCAGGGTTCAAATACCTGTCGGGTGTACTCAGAGTGGCTTTTCCTAAATGGTTTTATAATATCTCTCTCCACGTTAATGAGGGTAGATTACCTATAAAATTCTACTTTCCTCATTTATACTCCATTATATAAATGTAATAAATAATAATTAGAATAAATACAATTTGACTATACCACCCTAAAAATGTATAGTAAAAATGTAAAATTTTAAAGAAAATCTACCAGCGTTTGCATGGCTGAAGAGCGGAAAATCATTTAGGAAAAACAACCCTCAGTAGACCTGACTGTTATACGAACCCCATCTCCCCAATATCGGTCATCTAGTCTACTGAGAGAATGACAATTTAACTAATGTGGCCACCGTAGCGGATGTATAATTGTTGCATTTATAGACTATACGTACACACTAATTTATCAGAAGGGAAAAGGTATAGGCTTTAATTGACCTACCTTTTGAAAAATAATTAATGATATTTGAAGCCTTACTTTTCATACCATTTTGTTGATACAAGGAAATAACACTATTGATAGACTTCTCAATATACTGTATTTATGTTATGGATGTCAGGTTTTCGATCTGAGTAAGAGCAAGACGGCACTACTATATCCTGACTAGGATGGCCCTTTTCTGTAGTGGCGCTACATGATTATGTTAAAGTGCCCACATACGATGCTTGACGCTGGGGGAAGACATATTTCTTAATATTGTGCACTTTTTTATAATCATATTATCATCATAAAGCGAGATATTTAAAAAATTCTATGATTACAACTTTTATAAATTATATTTTGGATTAATCTATAATTTTACCTCAGTTAGCTTATCAATACTTAAACTCATGTTTTGTTCCAAACATCGATCCTTGATCCTGGCTCTACTCTCGAAAAGAACTAGGTGGCGAATGAAGCGGAGATCAGGGTTCAAATACCTGTCGGGTGTACTCAGAGTGGCTTTTCCTAAATGGTTTTATAATATCTCTCTCCACGTTAATGAGGGTAGATTACCTATAAAATTCTACTTTCCTCATTTATACTCCATTATATAAATGTAATAAATAATAATTAGAATAAATACAATTTGACTATACCACCCTAAAAATGTATAGTAAAAATGTAAAATTTTAAAGAAAATCTACCAGCGTTTGCATGGCTGAAGAGCGGAAAATCATTTAGGAAAAACAACCCTCAGTAGACCTGACTGTTATACGAACCCCATCTCCCCAATATCGGTCATCTAGTCTACTGAGAGAATGACAATTTAACTAATGTGGCCACCGTAGCGGATGTATAATTGTTGCATTTATAGACTATACGTACACACTAATTTATCAGAAGGGAAAAGGTATAGGCTTTAATTGACCTACCTTTTGAAAAATAATTAATGATATTTGAAGCCTTACTTTTCATACCATTTTGTTGATACAAGGAAATAACACTATTGATAGACTTCTCAAACTTGCCTTGAGATGAATTCTGTAATTTTGCTTTTTCAATTTCACTACTACATCTTTTTGAAACTCTTCTACTTTTTTTTCTGGATATCGCTTCTTATACGCAAGTGATGAACAAGTCTCCTCTTTTTGAAAAAAAATAATTGTTTTTGTACAAACACAAGCGATTATTCATGGCCCATGTAAAAAAATGTGCAGTAGGAATCTAAATTATACTCAAACTCAACTAGGCCTATACTTATAAATTAAGGCAGCTTCGACTGACAGCTTCTACACAACTAAAAGCACGTGAGGGGGTCAGTAGATTGGATAAATTTAAACCAGTGTGGCAAGTATAAACATGTCACTGTCATGCGAATGAAAATGATGAGTTTTCGAATGTGATTGGCGTTCGTAGTCTGGAGCAGACAATGCCACCTAAGCGCATTCGGAATATTGATAAACAAGAAGTAAGTGCTAACCTTGCATTTTCAACGCCACAGATATTCGGAAATTATCCTTAAGTATGTTTATCAAAGGTGAACATATGAAGAATAATATTATATTTGAACATGAGAATTTGAGTATAAGATATGTGTTAGGTAACACTTTGATGTTCCCCGCCCTCCCCCCATGAAACAGTATGCAGACATTAGAGCTCCCCCCTCAAAGCGTTACGTGGTTTATGGACAACCCCTAAACGATAACTTCGAAAAAAAAATCAGTCATTAGTTACCTAACCTTAAGTCAATTTATCACCATCAAGATAAATATAGACTTGCATTGCTATTTATCATGTAAAACGCTCCTAATATATTATTATAATAATAAATATTATTATAATAATAAATATTATTATTATTATTATTATTATTATTATTGAACTAAATAGATGTAGCCATTTTCGAAAAATTTTGAATTTTTCCGGTCATCGATAAACTACCTTAATTTTATATATAGAATTAAAATAACTACTTGTTATTCTAATTGTGATCATATAGCGTTTAAATATCAAGTTTGAACGAGATCCATAAATTGTTTTGACAAATATACTAACAAACAAAACTCTATTTATTGAGTTTGAGGAAATATAAAACGTCAAGAGCCATCACAGTTAAGAGACCCAACATTTTCCACGATTACAACACTTTCTATAAATGAAAAATTAAAAATCAATAATTTTATTTGATTAAGAAAATATTTAACATGTTTAAGTTGGTCTTGTCAAATGCTCGCATACTTTCAGCACGGATATTACTATCGTGGATGGGTTCGGTTCTTGTTCACCCAACGGTTCCTGGTTGGGGCAGAATGGTCCAGCGCAGACGCGAGAATCTGACGCGACACTCATGATCTCGAAGATGACGACTAGTCGGATGGCATGTGTGGACTTCACCACGTCTTGGCTCAAAGTCAGGTAGCGTTTTTTTTTATTATAAAAAGTTTTATTTCCACGTTTTCCGGAAACATTATTAGCATTATTATTATTATTATTATTATTATTATTATTAGCACCGCGTCTTACTACCCGTTCAGTTTATATGCACTTACGCTAATGTTTAATGGTAGGGTGATTGTGAGATGAAATGGAGGACCTACAGTTTAACGTGGAATCCGAACCACGTTTGAGGCCAGGCATTCCCCACATTCACAAGAACAGAGAGCAGAATCTTTGTTTGAGTGGAGCTGAAATTCATACAGTTCCAGAAATATAAGTTGACCCACTTCGCTTGTCATTGCAAACTAGAAACAGCTGTATATAAAAACATTTTAATTTATAAGAAGTAAACAGATATTTTGTATTTATTATATCATTTACATTGAAAAATTACACCTGAACACGGGAATAAAATATGGACCGTTGGTTTTGTACATCAATGATTTGACTACTTTGCTATCCAGGAGTCGTCACCCTCCCGGAATCAATCTTCACTCATATTTTAAGGCAGAGTCTGTAATTGACGTGCGGAAATCGTTAGCTACACAAGCTATCAATTAAGATCACAAGCTATTAGATAACTTAGTCACCTTCGACATAAGAGGGATTTATTCTGTCAGTAGTACAAATACAACTTTACGAATACGCATATCATGATGGATTACATATCCAAACTATTATATTTGTTAGTTACGGTATGTAATATTATATAATTTTTATAGCGGGTGTTTGAAAATTATAGTGTTGTGCTGTGTCGTGACACATCTCAAACACTTTGATGAAAACTCTCTCCATCTAACGAGTTATTTCTAACATTATCACAACATTCAATGAAACCGTCATATTTTATCTTGCTCTACAGTGCATGCGCACTTATTGAGTCGTTTTGATTTATAAAATTCGAATTGGGTATCTCAAGCAGATTTTATCAAACATAGCCTAAAGAGCTGAAATGATTCTATCTCTCGGGCCAATTGGACCAAGCGCATCGTTCTGAAATGTAGTGTTTGGGTTACACCTCTTCACAAGATCACGTTTAAATTCTTATTTTCATCGAAATTTATAATATACAGTAATTCATTATTTAGTGACCTTTTTGAGCTCAAGCCCCAATTTTAATTTTTCCCGTGGTTCTCCCCTACTCAAATTTTTCACAGTTTTATACAAATATAGTGATCTTAATTAAGGTAGAGTGAAAAGGAACAAGAATTTTGGTCCGTATTATTTGCAGTTATTTTTATTAAAATAAATATTTTCTAAAAATAAATCAAGTGTTTATTCAGTGTATTACTTAGTTAAATTTTCTACGCACACTAAACTAAACAGTTCTTGAATATTTGACATGGGAATCGAGAAATTATAATGGAACTTTTTCTCTTAAATTAAAATGTTTATGTTCAAATTCCACTATGTCCATGACCTTCAAGAACTGTCTAGATTACTCTGTGTAGAAAATTAAACTGCAAATATCTAATATAATGACGCAATGTTTTATTAATTTTTGTTGGAAAAGTATTTTGATAAAAAAAACTGCAGGAGCTTAATTTGTTCTACATTCCATCAATCTAAAAATATTTACTATATAAAATTGAAGAAAATATTATAGGAGTATAAATTGCATTTTATTATTAATGTTATTGGTTATCTCTAAGCCAAAATATGCTACTGTTGTTTGTAATTCCATTACTTTAACTGAATCTTTCGGGTTGGAAAACGTTCATAGAAAATTTGTCACTGCGTGCTTTGATAAATACTTTAATAACCAGATGTATTATGATTATGACAGAATTCGAAACCTCTTAAGGCTCCAAGCTCTCTACACACGTAGGCTTTATTTTGATGCCTCTTTTTTTGTTTCTAATATTTTCAATAGCAAAATTTCTTGTAAGTTTGCCCTTGATCATGTAGGTATACATGTGCCTTCTCGGGCCTCTCGTAATATAAAATTATTTTCTCTCAACATCTCTTACAAGGTGAGCCCTATAGTCCACTGTATCCACAGCGCTAATTCCAGCTTGGTTGAATTCAACTTTTATCATAAAAGAAAAGCCAAACTCAGAGAGTTATTTAAGGAACTCCCTCATCACTAATCTATCCTGTAGATGCTCTGCCTCAAATATTTAAATTTATATTATTTTGTTTTATTTTTTGCTTATCGTTTGTTACTGCTTTTTAAATAACTATGCTTTTACTACTCTGAAGTTGTTTATTTATTATTTTTATAATCTATTATTAATACGTCCTACTTTTTGTAACTAATCGTCAGTATGTATCATCAGTTATCATTGTGTTTTATTATTATTATTATTATTATTATTATATGTTTTGTCTTACAACAGTTCAATTGCTTCTGCCAGTGAACTTATACCCCCAATGTGTCCTCTGACTTATCCTTCACCTCCCAGAATGTTCTTCTTTCTTTCAAGTCATCCGATATTTGAATCCTCCTTCTTCATAAGCTCCTCTTTCCCTCAACCTTTCCTTCTAAGACGCCGTGCAGAAGACAGTTAGTTCTTCCTAAGGATGTGTCTGATCCAGTTTACTTTGTAGCGAGGAATCACATCCAAAATGGTTTTCTTCTCACACACTCCTCTCATAGGACTTCTTCATATGTCCCCTGTCTGTCCACCTGATCTCATTAGGTATTATGCATACAAGAAAATATATAAATGAACAATATATTTGAAAATACTCAACGTTTTACAAGTGAATTGGCAGCAAGCTTAGAAGAGAAACCTAAAAAGTTATTAAATTTTTTTTTAAAAAGCCTCCTAAATTGCCTCATATATAGAATTAATTATATTGGTTTTAACCTCTTGCATACACCTTTTACAAACTTAGGCTAGTGAAAATCATGATTAAAATATTTATATTTCTAGTGTCACATAAAAATTAAGTATCATTTAATTATGATGTTCTGCCCCTCCAAGAAACTTACACCTCTACTCTTTGTTCCCTCTTGATCCCCCCTCTGCCTGATTGAGAACCACTGAGTGGGTAAGAAATAAAATCCAGTTCAAGGTAATTTAATTATACAAAAAATGTTACTCTAAATATGAAATTTTAAAACGTTAAGATTCATGTTTATGACTTTTTTTTTACTATTAGCTTCTGACACAATACTTATTACTCAGAAGAAACAAGAAATAAAGGTCAGGAAAGGCACAATGTTATTTATCTTTTTCAGTTTTAAAATATTCATCAGAAAACCAGAAAGCGGTGCAATGAACTGGAGTCGGGTATTTTCTCCGTTCGAACCGAGATTATGGGGCCTCATTCTCTTCACGGTCTTATTAACGGGGCTTACACTTGAGATTATCAACCAATGGACCATCCTTAGATCCCATGGCGTGAGAGAAAAGCTCACCACGCGTTTGCTAAGATGTGTCCGAGAGATTATGGTTGCCTTGGCGGTGATTGTTTGTCAGCAAGGTAAACTGCATACATATATTATGATTCATAGAAAAAAAATTTAAGCCACATGATTTACCAAAATAATTTACACATATATATACATCAAATAATATTATTTTCCGTTGTCCCTTTTGATTGATATCATCGATACCTATAAAATAACACTTATTATGAGCGTGCCCAACTCAGCACATTATCAAGTAGAAACTGAATATTAGAGCACAAATAAACAAAACAGCTTAAATTGAGGCGGTAGAAAGCCGGTAATACCCATTTATATTATGTAATAGTGTGGTGATTAATATATATATATATATATATATATATAATCTAACAGTTTCAAATGATATATTTAAATAAGTTATTTTAGTTTATCTAATAAATTTTTTAATGAGATTTCCTTGATATTTTTGTTGCAGTATACCAGTCATTTACTGTACTTTAACTTAAAACTTGAATTCAAATGGCACTTAGATACATCTAATTGGTAACCACTAGTACAGTAGGCCCATGGCTTCTTTGGTGCTGAGTGACAGCTCACAGCCGACAGCTGACGGTTTTGAAAAGTTACCAGACTAAATTTTGTATCCCTACGCCGAAACATATGATCTGCAAAAACATGTTTTTATCAGCTGTCACTTCTGACAGTCAAAATTTAGGTATATACCTAAATGTTTACTGTCTTTGTGATCTGTCAGTCAGCACCAAAGAAGCCATGGGGCTACTGTAGTTCTCAAACTTAATTCACTTCTTATAATCCTCCCTCCATAATTTTAATTCACTTCTTATACCCCGTGTTACCTTACTCAAGTTTAAACCAAGGTATTGTGCTAATATTATTTATTTTTATGTTCTCAGCCGACGAAAGATCTTCTGGTCCCATCAAACGCCGCTTTGTCTTTTTTCTGTCACACATAACCGGAGTGGTGGTGTTGGCCGCTTACTCAGCGAAAGTAGTTTCGTTTGTTACAATTCGTCTATTCCAAATGCCGTTCACATCTCTTCAGGGACTTTACGAAAGTACAGATTATGAATTGGGAATGATTGGTGGAACAGATCTGCACCGTATGTTTTATGTGAGTCTAACAACGCTTTTTCTAAAAAATAAAATAAAAAAATATATGTTTTATTTACTGTAATAAAGTGTTATTGGGATGAACATCTCATCTGTTTGTGAATTTAAATTAATGTTTCCGGGCTTGAGCCGCGTTGAGGGAACAATAACTTTCGACGTTTCGTTTGTAGTCACAACAGTCGTCATCTAGGATGCGTGATGAAACAAATAATGTGGACAAGAATGTAAGGTAAACTTATAAACATTAATAGTAGTTCCACCCAACCAAATCTGTTGGTTGATTGTATGGGCCAACATCTCCGAAATCATTAACTCTATTATTATTATTATTATTATTATTATTATTATTATTATTATTAGCACCGCGTCTTACTACCCGTTCGGGTTATACGCACTTACGCTAATGTGTAATGGTAGGGTGATTGTTAGATGAAATGGAGGACCTACAGTTTAACGTGGAATCCGAACCACGGCGGAGGCCTGGCATTCCTCACATTCACAAGATGTNTATTATTATTATTAGCACCGCGTCTTACTACCCGTTCGGGTTATACGCACTTACGCTAATGTGTAATGGTAGGGTGATTGTTAGATGAAATGGAGGACCTACAGTTTAACGTGGAATCCGAACCACGGCGGAGGCCTGGCATTCCTCACATTCACAATATGTCTTGTCAGAGGTGAAGGAAGGGTATTATTATTATTATTATTATTATTATTATTAGCACCGCGTTTTACTACCCGTTCGGGTTATACGCACTTACACTAATGTGTAATGGTAGGGTGATTGTAAGATGAAATGGAGGACCTACAGTTTAACGTGGAGTCCGAACCACGGTGGAGGACTGGCATTCCACACATTCACAAGTTGTGATTAGCACACGTCTTGTCAGAGGTGAAGGAAGGGTTTGGTGATAAGATAAATCTGTGCCGGTACCGAGGATTGAACCCCGTATCCCGAGCACAGATCATTCACTTTGATTCAGACAACGGAAGTGAAAGCCTTCAGTATATCGGATCGATATTCGAACCTAGATCTCTTGGTCACGATAAATCAAAATTATGATGATTCTGAAGCCTCTACACCGCACCCCCCTCCCCCACCCCGTCTAAGGTTATACCTCCACTAGTGGATTCATTCCTCTCCACTTTCCCTTTATGCAAATGCGTGTACATTAATGTTTACATTAAACCTTACTCATCTCTTGTACACTATCGTTAATAGTAGATATACGTACAGCCCGATCTGGTAGTAGTATGCGGTATTTAAAAAAAATTAATTAATGGATCATTTTTCTAACAGGCTGCTGAGGGCGGCTTATTGAAGTCTGTTTATGACCATCACATGGAACACGACATGAGTAAATATTTAAAAAGTATTAAACACGGAGTAGAGGTGTTGTGTGGCAAGGAAAGCTACGCCTTCTTGGAGGTGATGGAATTCATGCTGCCACTTACTCGACAGATAAACTGCACAATTATAAGCGTCCCGGAAGTATTCGCCAAAAACAGTTTTGGTATGTTATTCAAGAAGAATAGCCCATATCGCCAGTTCATTAATTATAAGTAAGTTTTAGATTATTTATTTTCAATAATTCTTTGTTATTGACAAAACAAAATTATTCGTTGGCTTTGCTAAGAATAATACCATAAAAATAGTTGGGATGGTTACAGTTTGTGATTAGTAGCTTAATCAACATTTTACTAGGCATATTTAACGTAAACTTCTTGAATAAACTGATTATATAATCATGCGAACTGTTAATTATCTTAATTCTAATATATATATATATATATATATATATATATA
>CABFOW010000186.1:173901-196935 GCA_902141385.1 Timema californicum
ACACACACACATATATATATATATATATATATATATATATATATATATATATATATTGTGGTCTAATTTGATATTATTCAACTAGCCCACTTCGGTGGTCGTGTAGTCTAACGCGCTACTCTCAGAGTAGACGAGAATGCCAATGACGATGAAACTGAGGCCCGAATCTCAGTCGGGTGTACTGAAAGTGGTTTTTCCTAAATAGTTTTCTCTCCACGAAAATACGGGTATATTTTCTATAAATATAGCCTCCATATTTCCTAAAACCACTTGCGTAATTAGTACATAACAGTATAACCTTAATGAATAGTAAGACAAGGTGTTTAAACAGATTGTTAAATATATACAAAGTTACAGATTCAGATATTATATATTATCGATTTGTTATTCACGTTGTATTTTCAGATTTCTCCTTCTTCAAGAATGGGGCCTACTGAGTAGAATCAAAATGAAAACTCTCCCCTTGACGCCAGAAATCCCAAATGAGGAATGGACCGCAGTGGGCCTTGGGGAGATGGCGCCTATACTTTACTTCTACATGTTTGGAGTTCTGGTTTCGATGACAATTATAGGACTAGAATGGTTTATTCGCTACTTCAAAAATCATCGAGCTCCATAAGCTAGTTCTAATTGTTTGATATTTTTCATTGGCTGTATATTTAACTATATAAGGTAGTATATTCTGAAAATTGAAAAATAATACCTGGACACGGGAATCGAACCCAGGACATTCGGCTTAGTACGCCAATGTTTTAACCAGTGAGCTATCTAGGAATCGTCCCGTGTCCCGGGTCATTCTTCACTCATATTTTAAGGCAGAGTCTATAATGGACGTGCTGAAATCATCTGCTACTAATGTGTAATATATTGTATTAATATCACGAGCTATCAGATAACGCAGCCACCTTCGACTCGGTAGTTGGCTTGTTGCTGCCACTTGTGCAATTATTATAACTTTAAGGGATCGCATATTTAAGAATCAAATAGCCGAAGCTATTTAGAATATGATATATTAATGGAAAATTCCTCAATAAAAAGCCTAAATAATAGCTTCGGCTATTTGATTCCTATCTAAGGTAGGTCTATTTCTGTCCAGAAGGGTATGAGAATACTTTGAGGTGGAGGAGGCTACATAACGATTAGCTACATACCTTGTACTCATCACAAGACATTGCTAAGATAATCAAATCTTGTAGATTACGGTGAGCAGGACATGCATCTTGTCTGGGAGATTTTAGAAACTTTTTAAGGTTACATACTGGTAAACCCAATGGGAAGATCTAGACGAAGATGCAAGGGTAACATTAGAATGGGCCTGAAAGATATATGGTGTAATGAGATGGACTGGATAAAAATAACTCAAGATTGGGATAGATGGCGTACTTTTGTAAGTAAGACAGTAAACTTTTGAGTTCCTAATAACATACTCGTAGAGTTAGTAAGTAATATAGGCTTATATACTTGCTATAAAATAAGTGTATTATTCAAAAATGATTATTAATAAGAGTACTAATAATCACAGATACATTATAAAATATGTAATGTTTATGTTTTAAAATTAAATTGTGTATATTGTATTTAAAATTAATTGGAAAACACATAAGTAATTATTTTTATGTTGTATTTATATGTCCAAATTTAGTAATTCAACATGTCCTGTAAGAAGCTTACTTTTTTTTATATCTTGAAATGTCATCTCATTTCCTTGTTTGAAGTCACCGATCAGTTGCATTCATTGTCTTCACTGTTAACTTTTACCTTTCCACTTTGTCTCCTATAAAATCACTCAATAAGCCATTTATTCTCATAATATAACCCATCCAGCTGGCCTTTCTTCGTATAATCATCTATCTAATATTTCTTTTTTCATTTACTCTTTTAACACTCTAAACCATCGCTATTTTATTTGTTTATTGTAAAATCTATTATAGAATAGAGTTTTATATTAAATTTTAGTTTTACCATGTAATGTTTATCAGAATGGGATGGATCTTAAATTTGAACAAAATTTTGGACTAGTAAGAGCTGATTTATTAAGACTCAAGGAACAAATCTACTTTTTGAAACCCCACTTCAGTGGTCGACTGGTCTAAGGCGTCACTATTGCAATAAACTGATATGTAAATGACTAAGATAACGGGGTTCGAATCCCAGTCGGATGTACTGGAGGTGGTTTTTCACTCTAACTCCACACAAATGCGGGTAACCTTCCTCTAAATTCAACTCTCTAAATCCTTAGAACATTAGAATAATGAGTACATTTATATATATCCCGAAATAGTAGTGAAACGAGGTGACAAAATTTGATTTACAAATGTGCAGAACTGACTGTTACACACACCGGTAGGCACGCGGAATGAAGCGTAAGTATCGTAATGTTATTCATGTAGTCATGAGGTTGGGATTAACATTCTTGTAGCTTGTACTGATACATTTTTCGAAACACCTCTGTGAAAGTTTATTAAGGAGAGATTAATCTAATGATATGAGAAATAAACCAAATAGAATAAATAAGATTAATTAGAACAAAGTGTTTATAATGTGATATAATATTTTACAAGAAGAGAAATACAATAATTATAAAGTGAAAGTCATAAAGAAATGACAATCATAAAAATATCCATTAGAACATAGAGAGAGACCTTGTTACGTTAAAACACATTAACATAATTATTTACGCCATTCCCTTACGGGTTAGCAAGGAACAGTGAATATAGCTCAGAAAACAACTCCAAACTTAATCCATCCTCACTAACTTTCTCCACACCTCCCTATTCTTGCATACTCCCTTCTCTTCAACAACAACCATACACCAAGCTATACATGCGCTTTTATTATTAAGACTCTTAATGTTTCTCTTTTTCTCACATTAGTCGACAACATCTAGCCACGTCTTACTTTACTTTACTTTTGATCATTTTAAAACTTAGTAAACATAATATAAAGTAATTAGGCATATAAAATTGAATATGTATTGATTCCTTATAAGAATATTTTAAAGTAGTGGTTCTCAACAACTTTTTACCATCAAGCACATTCAAGATTACCGTAAATGTGTTAACAATATTTTATCATATGGGTAGAGCCCCGTAAAAATGGTGAGACGCGATAAAGCAAAAAGTGCCATACAAAGACGGAATCAAGTTTTTTTTCCTTTTATAGTTTTTAGATATGATTTACAATGTTTTTGGAAAACGAAATAAGACTTAATCTTCTTGTTACACGAAATCCTCTTATAAAACGAAATGACACCTAAAAATATTTAATTAATAAACATGAAATTAAGAATAAATTAGGCAGAAATGTTGACCATGCTGTAATATGATTAGTATTATGTTGTAGTATATGCTAACTTTAGGCTACAAAAGTGTGAAATATGGAGACAAACTTGACAAAGAATTTTCAAGCAAATATATAAGGTTACAATAGTGATTTTTGTATATATTGTCTCAATCTGTAAATAATACTTAAACACCTCAGATAACATGTTATTTTTAATAAACATGAAATAACACCAAAAAGTGAGATTTAAAAAAGGAAATTTAACTTAAAAAAACATTTTACGCGGCTTTACACATAGCACATTTAAGACTACCATGAGTGTGATGGGACGGGCACTAAATTTATAGTTGAACAAAATAATAATGCACATCGAACATTATACATACAAAAATATTATCATTTCAAAATAAGTGTGATCTATACATACAAATGATTGCTTATTTTTAATTTAAAAATTACAAATGATACACACAAACACACACACATAAACTTAAACAAGTTAAGCTAATATACAGAGGATTTAAATCAAACTAAACAACTATTGTGGTATTAAACTCACATGTGGGCAGTACTAATTTAGATTTAAATCTGTTATAGCTATCAGTTTTTTTTACTAAATTACAACTGTGAAAAGACATTAAAAAATGTTGACGTACCATTTTATTATAAATTTCATACCAAATACATAACAGGTGTGGTGAAACAGTGGTGGGCACATGCCAAAGGGCTGACGTGCACTAGGGTGCCCACGGGCATAGTGTATTGAGTACTCCTGATTTAAAGTATTACAGAAGTGCTATACTAATATTATATTTAGGAATTTGTATAGTATTAAAATACTAGTTTAACATCTGATAGCATTGGTGGTGAAATAAAGAAAATTTAGTGTTACAAGGTGGGAAAAATAAACTAAAGGGGTGGAAAATTATAATTATTAAAAAAATCTATTTAAAAAATTGATTAATTCATCTTATCTTAAAATTCTTTTCGATTTGTATCAAAAGATTGCGTAGGGCACCATACATTTTTGATAACTATTTTCAATCAGTTCTTAAGGTGGGTTTTCACCAAAATAGCGATTAAGAACAAACATTTGCTCGTGCTTGCCGATGTTTGCTTGTATTCACTTTAAATATTCACTTTGCTTCAATACCAAAGCGATTTTTTTTTCGCAGTTAATCCATCGTTTGACAGCGAGCGATCCAGTTCAACTGATTATGAATTGAATATGGCTGATTTAAATAATAAGCTACTTTGTGCAGGTACCTACCCCAATTTCTGTATTCTGTGTTTGTACCAGCACATTTGAAAACTTTAGAATACAAACCAGTTTTTGCTATAAACTTCTTCTCTGCACATTTCTGGAGTAGATTTCAGCTTCTGTATTCCCCTTGAGAATGAAGCAAGCAGTGATTGAATCTTATTTTTAATCTCTGAATTATAAATCTCCAACATTTGGCTAACTCGGTCCAAGCATACAAATTCTTATTTGTATAGTATGGTACAGAAGAGTTCCATAAAATAGGCCGGTTTCTATTAGGAATCTATCAGTTCTAAAACTTTTCCTTTTGGCCATTCCATTACAAAAATAAATCGATACAACTGTAAATAAATAACGTAAGTAAATACTTAAAATTATTAAATCAATAACTACATAACTTAGTAAGATACAAAAAAAAATTGAAATTCCTGTTTTAAAAATAAAAATCTATGCTATACTGCACCACAAGCACTTTAACCAGACAATAATCACAGTCCACACTAAACTAGCACGAATAAACCTTTTCTTGGGTGTATCGCCAACACCCCGATCTTTTCTGAACACGAGAGCACGAATATTTGCTCGCTAGCTAACCGGTACTCCCCAGATGAGTATTGAGTGAGAATGCTCCTTCACTCTTGCTTGCTTTTGTTTGCTCTTTTGGTAAATATCCACCTTTACATCATCCTCAGGTCTTCATGAAAGAAACACAAACAAAGCATAGTTAAACCACATTTCATAATTATAATATCAATGCAGCGATAAAAACAAAATCAATTTCATGACACAGGCTAAGAAAATATTAACTATGAATGGAACCCACTTCGGTGGCTGAATGCTCTAAGGTGTCACTTTGTTTGTTGTGAAAGTTTTGACCGTCAAAAGTGACAACAAGTCAACAAATATGGTCTTGTTGATTATATAGTTTGGCGAAGGGATAGATGAGAGTATATATATCTGGTGACCTTCGTAAGCTGTAACTTACCACCCTTCTAGCGGTGAATTTACTTTAGATTCAAATCCACACACAAAGACAAACCAGCAACAGGTTTCATCTCTACTTCACATACAATACGTCACGGAAAGTTTCCCAGGACTCTGGTACAAAGTTCCGGGCATCAACAGGTAGCCAGTTAAACGCGTTTCTCAAAACCACCCGCCTTCCTCCTTCCTTGTCTTACACACGTTGTAATACCGTAAAAAAAAGAAGGTGAGATTTAACGCAAATTCTACTTTGACGGGGCTGTATTAGCACACTACTTACAAACTAATATAAGCTAGGTACTTACTTATTTACTCTATGACATTAGGAGCTCCAAAGTTCATTACCGCACTTAAAAAGTACGCCACCTATCCCTATCTTGAGATAGTTCTATCCAGTCCACCTCATTACACCCTATCTCTTTCAGGTCCATTCTAATGTTATCCTCCCATCTTCGTCTAGGTCATCCCAATAGTCTTTTCCTATTGGGTTTTCCAGTCAATACCCTGAACACGGTTCTAGATTCTTCCATTCGCGTTGCATGTCTTGTCCACCGTACTCTGCGATATTTTATTAACCTACCAATGTCTTGTGATGAGTACAAAGAATGTAATGGACCAAATATATTATTAAGCGCCTTGTTTTCAAACACTATACATTTATTTACATAAGGTAAGAAACAAACTTTTACTACCCCCAGAGAACAACCAGTAAAATTACTGTTTTGTATATTCTAATTTTAGATACCTTGAAAGCAGGCGAGATGTTAAACAACTTACCGGTCAATAATTAATAGTATGCATTTCTCTACTGTATTAATTTCTTAATTTCCATTTTGATATCATTATTGCTATTTTAAAATAGTTCCCAAATATTTAAACTCATTAACTCTGTCAATTGATAGGTTGTTCGCAGTAATCGCTAAGCTATTATCCCCAATTTGTGTTTTTGTATAATCATATTTTCAGTAGTCACTTCTAAAACTATTTCTTTACTTAAGCCAGGTGCTAGATTTTTAGAAACAGACTACTCTATATTATCAGTGTTGGATTTGGAGCTCTTGGAGAACCAGGGTTATAGAAAATATAGAGGCCCTAACACTAACAAAATATATTTCTTTCCGACAATTTAACTTCTTTTTTCCTTCACAAAATTATTTGTTAACATATAAATGTTAAATATATTATTTAAATAAGAAAATATTGTCATCATAATAGTGTTTAGTTATTAGATTTGTTAAAAACAACTTTTGCTATTTATATTTAGTTTGTTCTCACCCGGTATCAATTCGAGATCATTAAGACGAAATATAAAAGAGCGCGTTTTTAAAGTCCATGTTTTTGCAGTTTTAAAAATGTAAAATAATTTTTTTTTGTCCAAAATAAATAAAACATTGGTTCAGTAGATATATTTATTATTTTTATTTGTACATAATAGTCTAAATAGGGCTTGAATACTTGATATTTATACAATTCAGTGGTACGCCACAAACCGCCTGAATTATTTTGGACCACAGTTTGGGGAAAATTGCTCTAAACAATGCTCCAACGAGAATTATTGGTCAATCGCCGCGGTAACCAAAATTATCACCTAGCGTTAGTAATTTTGTTCGGAAACCAATTTCACAAGTTTAGTTTCAACATGTCTTGGAACAGTGGATCTCAGAAGATGTTCTATTTATCTGGCGTCAGCGTAGTGTTGAAGAGCACGTGTCTTGAGCCATCATTCAGGTCGGTGTGTAGACATGCGTACACTTTACCTGAGAGCGGTGCCGTTTCAAAAGAGATTCCCACTAGGTGAGACCAAGGTCTAAGATATTCGGGTTTGGCCACTCTTTTATTCTAGTCATCGGTCATTAAATTCAACGAGCGCTAGTGTAGCTATATATTAGCATACGCGTAATTCAAATATTGTAGAGAAGTAAACCAGGTTTTTCAGTTTATCGTTTTATGTTAAAGTGTTTTGACCAGATAAAGTAATTAAGATTAAAAAAGAGGTATTACATATTAAAATGTATATGCATTATAATAACTGTTATCTCATGATTATAAAGGCATTTCAATTTGTTTGATAATAAGGATACTGATTAAATTTAATATATATCTTTTTCACTACTTGATGTAGCGCAACATTTCAAAGAAACGGTATATTATATAAATATAATTATTATCTGGGGTCACTAATATAATATTTGTAATACTCCCTACAAAAAATAAACATCAACATTAACAAAAATAAGAATATGCTTGTTTAGACTTAACCTGTGAATTGTTCTCTTCACTCAGTAGAACATTCAATGATCAGGTATGAACGGAAATATGGCACAATTTTCTTATAAAGCTAGAAGAAAATAATAAATTTACTTTCATCTTTCCATACGTCAATTAATGTGAGCTGAAGCTATCACTTTTGATAGATATTATCAAAACACATAAATTAATACTGATAATGTGGTAAACTTTTTTATCTATCTAGACCACAAAAAAAATTGTTTGTACTTTTTGAATAGGATTAAATGTCAAGTAGAAAAAAAAATCACAATTTATTTCAATGTGAGTTATGAGCAGAGTTTAGAGTAAAATTTTTGTAGAAAGAAACTTTTGAAAAACACAAATACGTGTTTTGCCATCATCATTTATAACACTTTACTTTTACCAAACGAGTTATTTTATAGGTATTGAAAACCTTTATCAAAAGTGACAGTTATTATTATTATTAGCATCGCGTCTTAATACCTGTTCGGGTTGTACGCATTTATGCTAATATGTAATAGTAGGGTGATTGTGAGATGAAATGGACCTACAGTTTAACGTGGAATCCGAATTACGGCGGAGGCCTGGCATTCCACACTTTCACAAGTTGTGATTAATACACGTCTTGTCAGAGTTGACAGAAGGGTTTGGAAATCAGATAAATCTGTGCCGGGACCGAGGATTGAACCTCGGCCGCCAGCACAGAGGTCTAACACCTTACCCCTAGACCACCGGGTCACCCAAAAGTGACAGTTACAGACTACACCTCTTGACGTATTAATTCATGAAAGTTATATTATGAGGCACTAACTATTAAAATTGGGCTGTGTACCTGATCAAATGGGGGACTGGTTATGTGATAACGCATGACCGTCCTTAGTTACAGGCCAGAGTGTTAAATGTGGCAACTCCGCTTGTAATGACGTCATGAGGCCTAGTGATCTGCTGGTTCTTACGAATAATTGTGTGAATATTTTGTTTTCTTCATTTAAAAATTGATGAGTCGTTTTGAATAATACTGACAATTAATCTAAACAGGTTTTACGTATATCATTAAACAAAAATACTTCAAAGGTTGAAATATACAACAACAAAATTAATAAACGTTTAAATAATAGTTTTAAAATAGTTGTTTTTGAGGTACGGATAATTTAACGTTCAGAAACACGATTTGAATATTATGATAAAAAAAATTAAAAAGGTGCCATCTCAAGGCCAATAAAGAGCATTTATTGTTGTAATAATCCTAATATTCCGGGTTCAATACTCATGTTCATATGTAGTGCTCTAGCAAATAGTTTAAATAAAATTAATGATCGTTATTTATACCATTGCTTTGAACACTTCCCAGCCTTAAGATTTAGAATTTTGAAACATTACTTCTATAAAGTGTTTGACTTTTCTTATTTTATGAACAAAAATGTTCACTGCGAAGTTTATCATTCCTATACTCGAATTAGTTTATTAGAATTAAATTTCCAAGTGTTGACGAAACCAAATACAATAATTCACACAAGGAATTACCACAGAAACAGTTATTAATAAATTCATATAAATCTGGATCCTTACAAATGTATTTATAGGCCAAACACAGGAAGAGTTTTTTTTAGCACTGCATCTTACGACCCGTCTGGTTTTTACGCTTATGTACTAATTACGGTAATGGTTTTAGGGATGAGTAAGGTTATATTTATAAAAAATATATCCGCATTTGCGTGGAGGGAGCGTAGGAAATGGTTTTGGAATAAATACCCTCGGTACATCCGACCATGTTTCGAACCTCTACCTGTCCGTTATTCGTAGTCTGGTCAACTGCGAACCTGGCACCATAGACAATGTAGCAGCCGAAACAGATGTACAGGAAAAGTTGCTTCAGATTTTTGTGCAGAAGAAATTTATTTTCGAACGTTCCTGTTATTAAAATCTCCATTATTGTAAATCTCCATCTACTCCAAACCTCAGAACGGTTGTTGATGGACTAGTTAGTCAACCCTTGGTAAGATTATTAACATATTTAGCTTCCGTATCGAGCCTGACTAAAAAAAATCAATGCACCAATTGCATTCCAAACGAAGAGACAATTTGTAGTATCCTAAGCATAACCACACAAAGCAAAGAATTCTGCAATCACGTCAGATGTTAGTTGAAAATCACTGATTACATCCACAAAATTTTCATATGAAAATGATTGTTATGTTTTTCTATATGAACCAAAACATAATGCTTTAGAAGCGTGAGCCATGTAAAATTTCAAATCAAGTAACTTACACGAGAAACAAACATTCCGAACAATAAAACTATTACACTGTGTTGACCGGCCTCAACGCCGTGTTGCCAAACTTCATTATTCAGGCCTGTTACTAAAGACGGCCATGGATAACGTAATCACAGGTACAGTTTTAACAAGCTATTATTACCCTTCTAGCATCCCACAATCATGAATATTTCGTGCCCCGCACCCCTACCCTAGGATATATTAGAGAGATAATTAAATCTTATTATATTAGATTAATATAGATTAAATTTAGGATTTTCCGCCAGTGGCTTTCACTAGTAGGTAGCCGTAGCTTCATCTTCGATAGGGAACCTCCCCAGGTGGCGGATTGGGGAACGCTCACCACAGCTGGAGAGTGATTGGTGCTCACTGGTAACGGTGATCTCTCTGGGAGTTCCAGGTGTGGAGGGTTCCGGGGAAACTAAAAATACCCGGGGTGGGCCAATTGGAGTGATACAAAAATAGTTAGTGGGAACAAATTAGAACTTAGATTTAAATAGTGCTAGAAGTCAATAATACCTGATTAGATAAAAGGTATACAAGAAAATTGAGCAATTAACATTTGTAAAAAAAATAAGACTCAGGTTAAAATTGTTAGAAACTGAGTAAAATAGTCAAGGTGAATAATTTTTTTTAAGAAATTCCTAAAACCCCCTAGCTTAATCCGTCCCTAAACACGTGGTTTCAGAGGTATCAGCCTAAGTAGCTTCGCCCCTAGAGCTCGTGCTCCACTTAGTCCAGAGAGCATACATACCACCCCGAAGTCATCAGCGGAGGAGGACAGCACTTCCCGCAAGGATTGGGCAGAGGTCCTGCGTCCTAGAGTGCCATTAGACGCTGGAGAATATCGGACGCTATTGAAAGAAGAGATGTTACCTGATTGACCCTAGATATATATCAATAGGCCTGTATTTAAAATAATCATATTTATTCCACGAATACTTAATAATTGCAATCTGACTTACCATACTCGTGTTGTACAGTTATTTTCTTTGTGTATGGTTTCAATAATCAACTAAGTAAAATTCTTATGATGATTGACTGGTACGTTGTTTTTAATTGTACTGTACGTACATTTTTTATGCAAATTCTAAATCAACGAGCTTAAATAAATTCATTTTTCCATTTTAATACATTAGCTTTCCACGCTTATTTTTACTTTCTCCGAATCCTCAGAAAGAGAGATAGAAGTATTACTATCGTCAAAAAAAATCTGGAGATGTTGATAAATGTCGACGTTTCATTACCCCTGAAACCGAAAAAGTTATTTTCGTAATTTCGGTTGTTTGTCTGTCTGTCTGTCAGACTGTAGCTGAACCAATCGGTTTAAAATTTAGTATCTGGGGTTTTCATAATGCTCCCCCAAGGAATTTTTGGAAGTAAAGATCCAAACAAAAATTTAAAGGTAATTTACTGAACTTACAACATGAGATTAAATATTTTTTCTCAAAATTTGTTCTACGGATTTTGATCACATCTTTTAACATTAAAATCCAATTGAAATTCTCGTTTTCTCATGAAAATTACTCTTAATATATTTTATATAAGTGGAAATTTCCAATTTGGATCATATATCCGCAACTATTTGAGATATAAAAAAGCTTGTCATTGTAAAGTTGTAGTACTATAAAAGTTAAAAAATATTTGATTTTGGAATATATTTTTATAGAACCAATAGTTTTTGAACTATAAGCAAACAAATATATTTTCCTATGGAAACACTTTATGTTCTTTGGTGGAGTGTTCCTGCAACAATGTAAATTATTTCTTCTCGCAAATCTTACAAGTTTTTAATAAATATCTCTATTTTAAGATTAAAAAGAGAAAAAAATACGTGCAGTCCATCGTACCATTTTAAAAATATCGAATAGCATGTCTACATGGTATCATCCTTAATTATGTATAATCAATGAACATACATTCAGAAACCATTATATTTGTAGGCGTTCAGTTGTATTTATTTTTAGCTTAACGTGTCAAGTAATTTAGTTCCGTTGAAATATTTTTATTTTATTTTAAGCTATTTTTATTCATTTCAATGAAAATGTACGGTTAGGCCCTACACATAAGAAAAAGAATATGCACATTAATAAATTATAAAGTGTGAAGCCCTTATGGTTTAGGGTAATAAGAGTTTGAGTTCAATTCATAACGTGCAGAAATATCTAATCGTGAAGTTAAAATATATGGTAGAGGTTTTCTTGAAATATAAATATAGATATATCATTTGTTTACCCTTTAAGGTAATAGACTTACTTTCCATTATTTTACTATGGGGATAGCTTATAAAATTGTTCTTAGTATAATTATTCGTCAGCGTTAAACTGCTCCTTTTATGGTTAAATGGCTTATACATAGTAGTCTAATATAGGTATTTAATCTAATCTCATAGGTTAATATGAACTGTTATGGTGTTCCAAGTGCATCATATATGCCATCGGTCATATTATTTCCACACAGTCCTTGATAATCACAAACTCAGGAGGGGGGTGGAGTCTGGGGGTGAAACCTAGTTTATGAAATTGCAAATCAAATAATACGCGCTTGTTAGCAAGCCTGAGCAGAGTACTCTAGTAGAGAAACATGTTCAACTAAGACTACGAGGCTGGCCAAGTATTAATAGTTCAGTTCTTGGCGGACAGATGGTAGAAGTGGTTCATCACAAGATTCTCGCTACCAAAATGTTATTTTAATATAACGAGTCAAATGATAATGAGTATTTTAATCGATTGTAAAGTAATGCATCCATATTTTTAATATAATTTAAACTTAAGCATTTTAAATTAATTACAGCATCACTGTTATAATAATTTTAATAATTTTGGTAAAATTTACATTAAAAATAAACCCCAATTTTTTATTGAAAGGCCACTTTCAACATTCCTAAATCTTAATGAACTAATACTTAATTACATAGTATTCATGCTTAGTCTATGTTTGAATATTTAGTAATACTTATTGTGGCTTAATACCACTATATCAATTTACTGTAAATTAAACATTGCTTAAACGAATTAATAATATAATTCAATTGTAATATTTATAGTTCTGCTACAATGACAACATGAATTTACAGTTTCCAAATATCGTGCTTTTTAAGAAAATTAGATTACACGTGTATAGTTCGATTTAAAATACTGGAATACAATTTAATTGTACTATATTATGATCAGTTCACACACACACAAATAACCACTATCTTTAAAGAAATACTGAGCAATGAAGCAAATCATAACCACCATCTTCAACCTCCAGACTTTCATATAAACATCTACCAAATGACACTGACAGTTCTCGATGATCATCAACAGTACAACCCGGGCCCTGCAATCTGCGTCTGATCTTCTAATTCAATATCTATAGATCTTCAAATTAGATACTTCACTTTTAATCTTCCCTTAACTTATGAAATAAAACCATTTAAACTATTTTTTATGTTTACAACATTTTATCTTTATTTTACTATGTATTTGATAATAAAAAGTTAAAGTGTAAAAAATGTATTTTTGGATGAAGAAAATCCGTAAAAACTTTCAATGTCTCGCTTACATCACTTTTGAAATAATGAAATTGCTGTATTAATACAAAGATAATGTACTTTGATGAAAACATTTAATACTATTTTTTTGTGTAAGCCATTAGTGGTTTGATTAATACCTGAAAGTGCCTGTCTAATCAGATTTTCTGTACATCTCGATTTCTTAAAAGTGAATCACGAACTCTAGTTAGATTAAAGAGTGCAAGTAAAGGGCACAAGTCACCCGCCTACCACGCTAGTTTCGTGTTTAGATAGACTGCCGAGGATGGGGAGATCGAGGTTCGAATCTCACTTGGGTGAACTGTGGATGGTATTTTACTAAATTGTTTTCCACTCTCCTTCAATGTAAATGTGGGTTCAATTCTTCTCAATTCAACCCTCCCCATTCCTAGCCCATTAGCGTAATTAGTACTTAAGCGTAAAGCCCTAATGGATAGTAAGACACGGGGATAAAAAAAAAAGGCACATGTGTGTAGTGCACAGACTATTTATATACACGGAGGCACAAAAGTCCCACACCATGGGACAAATCACAGTATGTGTTTTACATGTGTTTCATCAAGCGACACACACGCATGGGAGCGGAAACGTATTTTGGTTAGAACACGAGTAACAAAACCAGACCACCTTCAGTGGACGAATGGTCTAAAGCATCCCTCTCGTATTAGACTGTCCCACTGATGACGATATGATCAGGGTTCGAATCCCAATCTGGTCTACTGAGGGTGGTTTTTCCATAGTGATTTCTCACTTTCCTTCCACGTAAATGTGGGTAGATCATCTCTAAAATGCTTCCTTTGTCATCCCTACCACACTTGAGTAATTATCACATACGTATATCCTGAACAGGTGGTAAGACGTGGCATTCGCCCTCGATCCTTTGAGTGGATGTTCCTTGTCTCAAATCTTGACGCTGTACTCCTTAGGGCTTAGCATACGCCTAGAAAGAAAAATCCAAGGGATTCGATAATGGTGAGTATGGAGCTCATTCTACGGGTCTTCTGTGACCGATCCAACGGGGAAAGTTGTCGTCCAACCAATCTCGCACTGCTGTGGCGTAATAATCCTTCTTGTATGAACAACGCAGGCTGGTAACCAAGGGCGTTCAATCTTGGCATCGGTCAATCACCCAACATCTGCAGATAAGCCTCACCAGTCTCAGTTGCTTCGAAAACGTAAGGACTAATGATATTGTCCTTCCAAATGCCACACCAGACTATAATGCGCTGGGATTCTTGTTGTTTGACGGGAAAATACTATTGCGTGTTTTCTTCTGACAAGTAACGCAGTTTCTGTTGGTTCACTTCATCGTTGATGTAAATATTAGCTTCATTTGAGAAAATATACTTGATAGAAGACTTTCCTTGTCAATTTTGTCCAGAAACCGTTGACACATCTTCGGCCTGCGGTCAAGGTCATATTTTATCACTTTAGGTAGGATTAGTAGCTTGTAGGGGCATTTCTCCTTCTAATGGTTGACCGTGTGATACCAATCTATTTGCTGGTTCACCGGACCGACTTCTTTGTACTGGTAATGAACTTAGCCACCACCACCTCTTCGGGTGTGCGAGGCCGTTTTGAACATGGAGAATCCACGATAAAAGCCTTAAGCTCAAATTTCTCCAGAAATATTCCGACAGTACTGTGAGATGTTATCCTCATCTATAAATTTTGACCAATAAAAAATGTAAATATTGACCATTGAGTCTAAAATGAAGATAGATCATTGTTGTACAAACATTTCTCCTAAGAGGCTTAAGGAAAAACAAAATACACTTTTTGAGAGACGTACTTATTTTTAATTACTCTATGGCATTGGAAAATTATTAAGTTAAAGCCTAAGCAATATCTTTTTACAACTAAAGCTCACAAACTTATATTAATATATTTGCCAATATCTCAGAAACTGTTGGTCTTATAAAAATATATTTCACATAAAAGTTTTTAATTTTCAATAGTACTACAGTTTTGCAATGATAAGTTATTTAGTATCTCAAATAGTTGCGGAGATATGGAAATTTTTGCTCCTGTAAAGTACCCTAAAATTCATTTTCATGGGAAAATGAAAATAGCCTGTTTATTTATAATCTTAATCAACGCCTATATACGAATTTTAATCAAAATCATTATAACCGATTTTGAGAAAATCGTTTGTTTCTCTTTTTGTCCTTTATTAAACTATTCTTAATTTTAAGTCCAAACAGATACACATAGAGACGGCATTGAAAGACCACTTTTTAGGGTTTGGGGAGCTGGGGNGGGGTCATTAGACGTTGACATCCATCAATATTTCAGGTTAGATTCTTTTTTGCAATCTCGTTAGAGCAAATTTTTTTTATTTTTGCCCTTAAGTAAACTATACTTAATTTTAGGGCTAGATATCCAATTCCTAAAACACCTTGGGGCTACCCTATGATAACCCTAGATACCAAGTCTTAGCCCGATCGATTAGTTTGGGCTCTAGTCTGAGGTACAGACAAAGAGACGGAAATTCAAAAACCACTTTTTTCGATTCGGAGGATCATGAAACATCAAAATTCATCAAAATCTCGAGTTCTATTTTTTTTTTCACGGTTACAATACTTTCTCTACCTGTAAGATAGCGAGAAAGTAACATAGTACAGACCTGAACTCACGTTCCCAATCATCCCATCTTAAACTACATCAAATAAACTTGAATTAGTAAATCCATATGGACACGAAAATTGAATTAGAGACCTTCGAGAATACTCTAGTTCTGAGCTCTCCGGGATTCATCACATTCTCAAGGTCGTTACTACTCACAGTTTAAAGAAACATCTTAATACATTTAAGTTGCTTCTAAATCCTATTTTAAGACAGTCCTATTTTGTACCAAGCACTGTACTTAATCCAAGAAGCCACCCACAGACAGTTTTAAGGGAAATCATTTGGAAAACAACAGTAATGTATATACTTCAAGCGTGTCTCCTTGGCCTACTTAGCGACAGATGGAAATACCTAACCAGCGCTGACCACGACTATTCTGATGAATATGAATTAGTTTTAAAGTTCAAGTTTGAGGTGTTTCATGAATTTATTTTCGCAATTATGATTGAGGGAAAAGCTCTCATAGATTCTTGTAACCATTGGTTTTTTATTGTATGCATGGATACATATTTTGTTTTATCTTTGACATGTTTTATACAGAATTTTATATTATAAAAACACTATCCTACTCTGACCCTAAATGGGAGGCGATAAAAAAAAGCATGATTTGAATATAATTAGGTGATTAAATCGTCACATGTTCATAAATAATCAATCACTTTCAATCATAACATAATAATTCTTATGTGGTTGGAATTTATCCAAATTTTGAAGCTTAATAAAGACCATTTTAAAATAACCAATTTCTGTGGTCACATGGTCTAAAGCTGGGGTGTGAAATCCTGCCATCCAATATTCCCTCCATTCTCTTTTCCAACACTTCTTTTCATCTCTGCTTTCAGACAAAAAGATAGTCTCATTTCGCACTAAATTATCTTAAATTTTCAATTTGAACACTTTTCAACTTTTGCGTCCGAGGCAGTTAGTTGTAACTTATGGTCAAAGTGTAACTTAAATGTTTTGAATAAACTTGTTCAAACAGTTTGTGTCATTTTATAAGTTTGATTGAGCAACCTACTTTCTCACTCTTTGCACATTGTGGCGAATTTAACTTCTCATTCACCACACCCTTGGCTACATTGAACAATATGTTTCCCACTTCTGGTCTAGGGCATCACTCTTGCAATAGACGAGATCGCCGATGATGGAAATATTGTAGTTCTAATCCCAATAGGTTATACTGATGGGGACTTAACTAAATGGGTTTTCAATCCACTATCTCTCTCCACGCAAATGTAGCAACACTTCCTCTAAATTAAACTTAGTACTTAGTATTATGCGTATAGCTCGAACGGGTAGTCATATGTGGTACTATATATAAAAAAATACCTCAAGTATTTGCGACGAACGTTTTGACATTTGCAAAACGAGATTTTTAAAGAAATAAAAGAGAAAAAAATATGGGAAATAATGACCTGGTTGTCGTGATGGTGTTAAAACTTGAAAAATTCAGGATGGCAGTTTCAATATGGCAAACGCTGCATACAAATTTAGTTTTAGAGAGCTCAAATTTTGTGTATACGATATGGAACATACCATCGTGAGAAAAATACAAAGTTTGAAAAACCCAAGATAATGAACGCAATGTAACCCGATAACCTTAGGAGCCATGGATACAAATTTTCTCTAGCTCCTGCTATGAAAAAAATGTGTGTGTATATATATATATATATAAACTTTATATAGATTTCCCATGTTTATTCGTAAGAAAATTGATGCATACCAACTGTGCGACAGACACGGTCGAGTGAGGACTAGCTTGTAGTTCAAGTTTATTATTACCGGCAAACACCCTAGGACAAGAAATATAAAAATAAACGTTCCTACAAGGGTTGCAGAGTCATCCAAAATGAATAAATGAGGAAGGGCCTTTTTATAACAATAACTATTCTTCTTTTTCTTTATTTTTTTGTCTGAGTAAGGTTTATACTTAATCTACGGTCCGGATGAGTTTATTCGGGGAATTTAAAGAGAATTTTAATATCTAGCCGTACACTATTATGAAATGTGAACATGGTTTTTTCTCAAAGATGCAAGTCACCAATCAGTATCCTTTTGTTAACCAAGTTGCACCGAACGTTACAACCAAACTAAAACTTTATAACTTTTCATCAAATACAGTACAGTCAACACCTAAATCATAACTAATAATGTACCTATTGAGTTTTTTACTCAACTTTACTCGTCTTACTACCCGTCTGGGATATCAGAATATTTACTTGAATGAATTGGAAATGAAGAAGGTAGAATTTAAAGGGAGTGTATTCGCACTTTATTAGAGTGGTAAACTATTTTAATAAAAACCATCTCAGCACATACGGTTGGGATACGAACCTATGCTTCCCCATCACCAGAGAACCAGATCAAACGAAACTGACTCATTTGTGAGCATTTTTAAAAGTTTAAAAATTGAAAGCCATGCGCGTCGTTAGTAAAGGGCGCCCTTATAAAAAATCTCAATTGGAAAATTATTCTTAGTAAGCCAAACGTAAAATAATCGTGAATTGTTTTAGACAGAAAATTGAAAATCCACGTTTGGAGCAATGCATAAATGATCAAGGTAACTTTGTTTTAAACCACTTATAGAATTAATTTCACCATAATTATTAGGTCTATTCGTGTTATCAAATATTTTTGTATTTTTTAATAATTTAAAGTGAAAATTGAATCTTTCTATATCCCCTAATAATTAAAATATATGGTCAACCTGTTGTGTTAATTAATTTGTCTTTCATGTGGGTTCCTAACAACCAAGTTAATGGCCTTAGTAAAATATTTATAACATGTAACAGTGCTTATTACTTAAATTATATGACTTAAAAAACTTATTTTTTTTAACTTTAGTTATTATTATTAGCACCGCGTCTTACTACCCGTTCGGGTTGTACGCACTTACGCTAATGTGCAATCGTAGAGTGAATGTAAGATTAAATGAAGGACCTACAGTTTAACGTGGAATCCGAACCACGGTGGAGACCTGGCATTCCTCACATTCACAAGATGTCTACGTCAGAGGTGAAGGAAGGGTTTGATAATCAGATAAATCTTTGCCGGGACCGAGGATCGAACCCCGGGCGCCAGCATAGAAGTCTGACCCCTTACCCCTAGACCACCATGTCACCTAACTTTAGTTTGTTGCTAAATTTCGTTCACTATAACGGAATAAATTTTTATCATTTAACAAATTGCATGTAACCATATTAAAATACATAAATACATCAATATTAAAATATTGTGATCATATTTTTTTATTCTTCAGAATATGCGGCTATAATTAACAAATTATTTCGATTATAATAATTGTTTTCATTTAAAATAAATGAATAGAAAACTTTTTAAGAAGGTGAAGATAGGGATATGGATTTTTTTTTATCAGAAAGATGTATATATTTGCTGGAAGAATGAATCTCAGATATAGACTATAAATTTTAGGATCTCAAGTGTAAGAACATTTGTGTGGTAAGCCAAGGTCACATACAAGTTATATACACCAGATATTGAGCCTTACGGGAGTTTCGCTTCTTGAGCCAGGTCGAGTCCTTGGGCACTGAGGAGTGCTAGTTTCAGTTTTCAGTGATAACAGCACCTATGATCGAAACAACTCACTTTCAAATTGTTCGACACAATATCTGAGGTAATATAAATACCACCCCCTCCAACTCACCCGATTACCCGCTTACCCCCTTTGAATGAACAAACCTTTTCAGACAAGTAGCTAGTCGACGGTATTTGAAGATTGTTTGTTTGTACAAAAAATAAGTATCCTTATATTCTTAAGTTTTATTTATAATCTACAGTCTGAGTAAGCTCGTTATGGGGTTTGGTTTATGGTAATCGGGGAGGGGAGGGGGAGTTGAGTCATTACCTGAAACTAGCTTTGTGAAAGACAGTTTATTTACACTAGAAGGCAACTTTTGTCTCTTCTCTAGTTAAAACATCTTTAAAGTGAACTATTTTGTAAAAATGTCTGCTTGATAGCGATTTTGTGACTTAGGACTGCATGTAGCGATCCCCGTGTTGAAGGACACAAACTCTCCTAATAAGCGCAGTCACTTGAAGCCTGGAGGCTGTGGTGAGTCTGATGTATAACTCGTCTTTGGCCAAGGGCGCATAGTTAATGTGTTGGATAGATAGATACCTTCTAGCTAAAATTACATCACCTACTACCTCAACGTAAGACGTACTTGACCATGCTTAAAGTTTGTACCAGACTAATAAAGGATATGAAAGAGGAGAAATGAAGCCATGAACTTGTCACAAGTTACCCACACAAGGCACGTTGAAGACGTTTAGAAATTATTTAATCCTGGTATTATTCAATTGTATCAATGACTAAAGATGATGCTTTAAAACGTCACTTCATAAGCAGCAATGATGGGGTTGTCGGTTTTATAAATCCACCTAAGTTTAATTTTTAATCAAATTATATGTGAAATATTGTTTTTCTTTTAAAATGAGCTAGTTTGTAAGAAAAAAATTTTGTGATCTTATCAATCGTTTCAGAAAATTCCCCTTAAATACCCCCTATCAATGCAATATTAAGCTATCAACAAAACTAAGACCACTATTTTGAATTCAAGAAAAATACTCGTCGAGCCTTCATTCGCCCCCTCTCCCTCCCCACCTCACACCTTGTCTTCCCACTAGTCCAGGCTACCCGCATTTAATTACATTAATGGATCAAGGATGAGGAAGGTAGAATTGGGAGAATATGAACCCGAATTAGCTGGGTGGTAGAGCGGGGAAAACACCACAAATACACCCGACTAGGATTTGAATTCCGATCTCCCTATCATGGGCAAACCAGACTAAACGAGTATAACGTTTAGTCCTTATGCCCACCAATGCGAGCACTAATCATAAACACACATACAATATTTATCACCTCATCTTATTACCCGTTCGGGTTGTGCGCATATATGATAATTATTCTAACGGGGTAGCGATGAGTTATGTTGAGTTTAGAGGGAGTGTAGCTGTATTTGCGTGGCGGAAGCGTGAGAAACCATTTAAGGATATACCATCCTAAATACACCCGACCAGCATTCGAACCCCGATCTCCCCGTCATCAGTGGCGTGGTTTATTGCGAGAGTGATGCCCTAGGGTAGACCATTCGACCACCGAAAACGGTATAGTTCTATCGAATTTAAGAGTTCCGTGATGTGTATAATATTATTGTCAGACCTGTACCTGTTCTAGAGATGTTTAAACCGTGGCCGGTAACATTAAAAGCTACGCACGTCTTACACATCTTGATAGATACACCTGCCAAGCTACGGTGGTTCTTTTATTCAGTATATATTTTTTTATCTCCATCTTCTTATTTTCTTTTTTCTTTTTGTCTCTCGTTGGTTGAGGTGTTACTGCACTTTCCCTGACCTGTCAAACGACGTCTTCCCTCCACATCCCCCTCCGCATGTCTCCCCCGTGATTTTTCGTGTCCCTTTCCCCCCTTTTGAAGCTACCCAATCATACACATCCCTTTCACTCTCTATGCTGGTTTGTTCAGTGCAACCGCCTTAGGCTCTTCTGCAACAACGATACATGAAGCACTAATCAAACTACATTATTCTTACCGTGTCTTTTAGACTGCTCTGGCGAGTCTTAAAAACGTTTTTTCTAACGCTGAGTCTTACTGCCAGTTCGGGTTATACGCCTATCTATTAATTATGATGTGTTGGGTATGACGAAGGTTGAATTCAAAGAAATTGTAACTGCATTTGCGTGGAGTGGAGGAAGGGTGGTAAACAATACACCCAACTGGGATTCGAACCTTGATCTGCCTGCCATCGGTAGTCTAGTCTATTATGGGAGTGACGCCTTAGAAAATGTGGTCACTGAATTGAGTGCGATTTTTGAATGATTTTAACCAATTTGGTTGTTGTTGGAAAACCATTTGTAATATGTTGATCAGCAAACTTTTGGTTATAAAACAAACATTATTACTGACCTCCTTAAACATTTGATTAACTAATTATTATTAATATTATTATTAGAGGTATTTAATGTGAACTTTCTAAGCCGACTGATTATATCAGTGTAAGACTTATAAATTATATTAAATACAGAACAAACACAACATCCAACCTCCAGCTATTATTTTATCACTGTGCAAGTGGACGCAGTAGTATCACTCAGAGAAAAATAATATATTCCCCCACTATTGCCTTAGATCAGTGACTACCAACCAGGGTTCCTCGAATCCGTGTCCAGGATTCCACGAGAATTAACAAAAGCTTGCAAAAAACAACAACTTGTAGTTGAGTAAAAATATATATTTAACGAAATCTCTTAATAAAACAATGAAGAATTTTGAAGGTTTAGCTTGGTTATATATTCACGTGATAATTTTTACCTGAGCAATGAGAGCTTTACTTGGGAGGATACATTTTCTTGAAGCGGGGAATTTTCATAGCTCGAAGAAATTCATTTGGCAGTAATGAACGTTACCAGTGCTCCCGTCTACTACTCTCTACCGTTTATTTTGTTTCTGTCGAAGCAGGATCAGGTTAACGTTATTGTACATGAGTTCAGTACACCTATATTAGCGAGGGGGAAGGGGGGTGTAAACGTCGGGTTTGTTACTGTCCGTTGCTTAGGGCTGAGCTAGTGGCTCCTACTTCGTGGCGGTACATATCAACTCGAACTCTCGAATGGGAGAGTCCTCAATCAACCTACCTGTTCTGCTGTTTCTTTCGAAAATACCTGTGAGATACCTCTCCTCGTTCCCTGAGACACTTCCTTCCTGGTTGGCCTGACGACCCGGACAGCAAGTTGGGTGTTTAAATTCCTGTATGTAGGAGGGGGGGGGGGCG
>CABFOW010000186.1:207420-221473 GCA_902141385.1 Timema californicum
ATATATATATATATATGGCCATCCTCAAGTTTTGAAACATATATTAATATTAAATGAATAGTTAAGTTTAAAAAACCATTTGTTCCCAACTCTTTAATAAAATATATATATATATTTACAAATGATTTCGGTAACGTTGATGAAATCAATATCAAGTACATAATAATTAATCAGAGGCCAGATTTTGTTTTTGGTAAATCACAGAAAATATTCATGCATACATGAACTCTGTTCATGAAAAATCTTGGTTGAAATAAAAATGTGTTTTTACCGGTATTCTTTAGTCATTCTTTTGTCATTTTTGGATAATATTTGGTTGTTCTACATATTTTTTAGAGGTTTATCTAGAATACGTATACACGTCACATAAAATTTCTCACCCTACAGTTGTCAGGATGTGAAGATAATGCTAGATTCAATAGAACTTTGTACAATAACTACAGTAGCCCCGTGGCTTATTTGGTGATGAATGACAGCTCACAGCTGACTTCTGAAGTCAACATTTATGTATATACCTAAATGTTGAATGTCAGAAGTGACAGCTGCTAAACACATGTTTTTGCAGATCATATGGTTCGGCGTAGGGATACATAATTTGGTCTGGTAACTTTTCAAAGCCGTTAGAGGTCAGCTGTGAGCTGTCAGTCAGCACCAAAGAAGCCATGGGGCTACTGTACTAGCGTGTTTTTAGAAAATCCACATTCCTGTAGAAACCGTGAAAAGAGTCTGGAGAGGGTTTCGTTGTTATATATACATTTTCTCGTATTTAAATATAAATGTATGTTTGAGTTTGTCGTGTGCATTCATTGCGAGGTTTTTTTCATATTTTTAAGTCATTATTGACAAATTTGAAGTATTTTTAAAGAATTTTTAGGGTAATCTTATAGATAATTTTTGACCATTTTTTTAGATCCTATATGTCCATCTTATGTTTATCTCAGCCTCTTTACATTCTCAAGTACACGAGAAAGTTTAGCAGTAGACTAGACTGCAGACGATGGGGAGATCAAGGTTCAAATCTTGGTCGGCTGTACTTGAAAGTGGTCTTTTCAAAATAGTTTTCCACCCTACTCCCAAGAAAATGCCGGTACACTTCTTATAAATATAACCGTCCTAATCTATAACACTGTTAGACTAATTAGTGCATACGCGTATTACCCGAACATGTAGTAAAGTGTGGTGTTAAAAAAAAGTGTGTCTTAATTTTTTTTTATATGTTGAGACTTGACAATAATCTTGTAGCGATGCTACTATATGCTCACGGTTTACATCCAACACAGTCTAATGTATGTTGTTTTAATAAGCCATTATCTTGTGAAGCTGTATGTATCAGATCATAGTTAACCAACCACTAAGTATAGTAACTACACACATTATTACATACGTTACACAGTAGCTAAGTAACCACTAGGCGAAAATTAGTGATTTAATAGAGAGACTAAAAAGGAAGAGTATACTATTAAAGTCATTCCGAGAACAATGACGGAGTAAAATATGGTGTGTAAAACACTCTAGTGGTATCTTGGAATGCGTCATTTATATGAATGGTTCCACAATAGTTCAATTTTTATATAAAAGACCTTTTAAAAAATACAAAATTGGTAAAAGCTTGCTATAATATTAGTAATAAATTATGTGTACTATATTGACAAAATTGATGTCTTTAGATTATATGACTTGACATATGAATACGTGAAAGTATATCTTGTAGAATTTCTAGCTGTTGGTTAAGGAGTCCCTGAGTATGAATATTTAATTGTAGCATTTAGTTAGGAAGGAATGTTAAGGAAAAAATTCAGGGTGTGTAAGGCTTCAAAAACTTAGGCTTTGTATTGAAAATGTGTTAGTTTAGGGTTTGTTTCGAAAGAAAAAAAAATGTCAGCCTCGACAATTACCAAGACTTGTCAATAAAAATAGTATGTATGTGCAGTTATGTAGGCCCAACATTAAAATTAATGTTCATATGAAAAAAATATTAAGGTAGTTCAATTAATTGTTATGACAGTAGATTGATTTATTATACACATCCTTAGTACAATTAATCTCCGGGATTCAAGTCATAATATCCTCGTCCCCGGTAAACCAATCCACGCCAGTGGCGTATTCTGAGAAAAATTAATAGGTATTCTGTACTCTAAAAGTTGTGGGGGAGATTTGGGGGCCGAGGACCCTCAACCACCATTGTCCAGGAACGTCAAGGGAATATTTCAAGAGATATATTTGAAGATGTGTTCATAAAAAATAGTTGTTCTCGAACATTTATTATTTCCCTTTAACTGTATGCTATCTTAGAAAATTTTGAGCCTCCCCCCCTCTGCCCCTCCCATATTCTCTCTTCTTTTATTTATTCATAACGATGATTACCATCCACTCAAAATGTAATAATAGTAACTCCACGGTGTCAGTCCGCATTCAGGCTATACCTACCGAGTGGCTACCAAACTGTTTGGCGAATTAATGGCAGCTCTTGTGGATAGAGGGTGTCATGTGGTCAGCACAACGATGGATCCAGCCATTAAGCTCGGCTTTCTATACCAGAGCCACTACTACTTTATTCGTGTAGCTCCTTATTTATCCACCCTTGGATGGATTTAACCCGTTCCAGACCCACTGCTTCCCAGATAATCTGGACGTGCCGGGAATCAAACCCGGGACCTCTGGGTCCGTAGCCAGAACTTATGACCACTGGACCACATAGGCGGTCCTCAAATTGTTATGATATCTACAAGGTTAGAAATTTAAGTAAATATCAATATTGGGGTTAAGAGTGGTATGGGTACATTTATGAGTGCATAAGAGAGACAGATGCTATTTTATTAGCTTAGTGTAATTAAAAGCACACAGTTAGCAATACTCAAAGCAAACAATCCTAATAAGAGTAAAATTAAATGATACATCGATCAAGAGTCCATCAGATCTTGGTGAGAGGGAAACAGGTGGATTGTCCAGCTCACGTTGCATTTAAAACTATTTTATAAAGCCTAACCTATATCACACAATGCTGCATGGAAACAAACGAGTCTCCCAACTTAAGAATTTATGCTCCAGAAGCTATTTAGACATGTAAACTCTAACATATGGGAGATTATTTCGGACTATTAATACTCTATCGCTACGTCACTGGTTTATTGCTAAGATATTTACACATATATTTTTCTGTAAGCATTGGTGCACCCAAGGGGGAGAGGGGCAAACAGGGTATTGACCCCCTTCTTCCCCAACACCACAAATAATATTAATAGAAATTTAAATAATATTAAGTATAGCTAACATTGAAGATGTGTCGAATGTATATGCTACATTTTAAGAACAGGCTTCAGACATAAGGCTAATATTCAAAATGTTTACCGTTACACACAAAATTAACGATTGGAAAAAACATACACATAATAGCTTTGATACCATTTGTAATATTTAAATTACTTAATTACTATAAAATTACTCAAAATTATTTATAAAAGCATTTAATATTTATAAATATTCTCGTCCTTCAGGGCTTAGGAGGCTGTGCAACCCCAAACCCGCTCTCTCCATCAAAATGTAATTCTTGTTACAGCCTTGATTGAATACCTCCCCCCAAAATAAATGGCTGGGTGTGCCACTGATTAAGTAAATCATAAGAAAATATATTTTAATTTACCATTTCCTTCTAAATCATCTTGAGATGGTGAACTCACAATCCTGACTTTTGAGATTCTTTGATGTATAATTATATAAAATCACAATGAGTAATAAGTCGTTAATTTAAAACCAAAACTAAAAGAACACTATTAAAACTCCACAATCCTTTCTACTAAAGAAAAATAAGAATTACGCTCAACCTTGGTTAAAGTATTCTCGCCACCCGCCTTACCCCCACCCCCCTTTTCCCCCTTCACCACTCTATCAGTGCTGAAATACCTAAATTTGAAAGAATGGTTAAATGTGTTTTTGCCAAATACATGTGACTAGAATACCTTAACATAGCTCAATGTATTTAATTAGTGTATAATTTAAAGCTTGTTACGTATACTAACTATTAATTTACAATTAATTATATATTTATTTTATGTATTTTTACTTAAACTACACTAAATTAGCTTAACAAATAAACGTTGTGATCTCGAATCTTTTTTCAATAGCTGGCACAATACTTAGCTTGCTTAACTTGAACAGCATGACCTGGGTTGGGAAAACCTGAGCTCATTGGCCAATTACTTATGGGCGAGCGGAAAGGAATGTGTTGCAACCCCCTAACCATTGGTCAAGGTCATTAGAGCCTCCCTAACTTGCCTTGCGTTTTTCAAGTAGCTATCCCTGGGTTTCTTATTGTTCTAAGTAGAACCTTTTGGAAGAATTACTTAAAACACAGTATTCTTGGAATTTGAACCAATATTAATTTTAAAATTAATAATTCATTACATGTATATTTATTAACAATTCAAACATTAGTGTTTACACAGTTCACACAAACGGCATTGAATTAAACTAAATCTAGTCCATATCATTTTGGGTATGCCGTGCAGGACTAGCACACCCAGAGAATACGCCACTGGTCCACGTGCTCAGCAATGCAGGTAAGGGTTATAAACCAAGTACACAAGGCACACATGCATAGGTTTTTTTAAACTAAATAGTACATAACTACATAAATAATTGTAATATCTTACTTACCAATTAAATCGGGTACATAAATATAGATGAAGAGATCCATTACTGTAACTTCTCTCTATTACTAATAATTATATTTAAAAGTTGTATAAATAATCACGTTTTCTATAGATGATTATTACTTTCCAGTGTCCAACACACTGATTTTAGTCTCGATTTCACCCCCTGAGTAGTGTGGTATAACATTAATATAATACATGCAAGAAAACGAATCGCGTTTGATGTAGTCAGAAAACAGGTGCCCTTTAGCATCTTCTACCGAAGAAGATGTTATAAAACAGCTCTTTTTTTTCTCTTGATTACCTAACCTTCGATCTTTTTCAATAAGTTACCTCTATAATTGCGTGACCTTCCTTGTGACATACGAGTATGGCTGGGTATCTTTGTCAGTGCTAAAACAAACTAAGGGCCTGTCTCATAACTACCGCATAAATATTGCTATCGGGAGGTTAAATTTATCTACCAGAGAAAGGTTATCAGACACTATAATATTTTACGCGTATTATGAACTTAATTTATCCACCGGATAGCTATCTGTAGGATAAACATTATTTCATACAGAAAAACGCAAGGTTGGTACTGTTTTTACTGGCGCGAGCATGCTTATAAGCCATGCTGATAGCGTTACAACCTAGTGTGGTGACAACGCTCTATATTTGTTAAATAATGGCGGCAAAACGAGTGCGAGCTCTTGGGGACAGGATGTGACACTGATGGCTGTCTAGTGTCCCAGTCCACCCCTGTCTGGGACTGATCCCCTAGTCACATAATCAGCCTCTTGTTCTTGGGGGCAGGATGTGACACTGATGGCTGTCTAGTGTCCCAGTCCACCCTTGTCTAGGACTGATCCCCTAGTTGCATATACAGCCTCTTGTTCTTGGGAACAGGATGTGACACTGATGGCTGACCAGTGTCCCAGTTCACCACTGTCTGGGACTGATCCCCTAGTCACATAATCAGCCTCTTGTTCTTGGGGGCAGGATGTGACACTGATGGTTGTCTAGTGTCCCAGTCCACCCTTGTCTAGGACTGATCCCCTAGTTGCATATTCAGCCTCTTGTTCTTGGGGACAGGATGTGACACTGATGGCTGTCTAGTGTCCCAGTCCACCCCTGTCTGGGACTGATCCCCTAGTCACATATTCAGCCTCTTGTTCTTGGGGACAGGATGTGACACTGATGGCTGTCTAGTGTCCCAATACACCCCTGTCTGGGACTGATCCCCTAGTCACATATTCAGCCTCTTGTTCTTGGGGACAGGATGTGACACTGATGGCTGTACAGTGTCCCAGTACATCCCTGTCTGGGACTGATCCCCTAGTCACATAATCAGCCTCTTGTTCTTGGGGACAGGATGTGACACTGATGGTTGTTCAGTGTCCCAGTCCACCCTTGTCTAGGACTGATCCCCTAGTCACATAATCAGCCTCTTGTTCTTGGGGACAGGATGTGACACTGATGGCTGTCTAGTGTCCCAATACACCCCTGTCTGGGACTGATCCCCTAGTCACATATTCAGCCTCTTGTTCTTGGGGACAGGATGTGACACTGATGGCTGTCTAGTGTCCCAGTCCACCCCTGTCTGGGACTGATCCCCTAGTCACATATTCAGCCTCTTGTTCTTGGGGACAGGATGTGACACTGATGGCTGTCTAGTGTCCCAGTCCACCCCTGTCTGGGACTGATCCCCTAGTCACATATTCAGCCTCTTGTTCTTGGGGACAGGATGTGATATTGATGGCTGACCAGTGTCCCAGTTCACCACTGTCTGGGACTGATCCCCTAGTCACATATTCAGCCTCTTGTTCTTGGAGACAGGATGTGACACTGATGGCTGTCCAGTGTCCCAGTCCACCCCTGTCTGGGACTGATACCTTAGTCACATATTCAGCCTCTTGTTCTTGGAGGCAGGATGTGACACTGATGGCTGTCTAGTTCCCCATGAATCGCAACCAGCCATGGAGATGACCTTGTGCCCCGTTAGTTTTTACGAGACCTTATGAGATAGTGCCAGAGGTGAGGTGGTTTATGAAGGGGAGGCTGCAAGGTCAAGTCTCCTAGCTAAGACGGTCACATGAAACTGTCCTTTACCAATAATAACTGACCAATTAGAAGAGTGGCTGCAGGTCTTGACCATTATCATTTGGGCCGTCGACCACTGAATTAATTTTGTGATTTTTTTTATACCATGTAGACCTACGTGTTTTTTCCGAATCGGCACACTTCCGGGTTTTTTTTTTAACCAAAGGTCCTCATTACAATTTTTTTTTAAAGGATTAGAGATGGGTTCTTGGATTCTCCATTCTTGTAATACCTTGAATCCTACGGTATTCAAAAGGTTCGAAAATCGTAAAAATCTCAAAATTATCTAGAATACAATAAATACCTTGACTGAATATAACAACGTAAATCAATTGCTAATAAGAAAAAAATTGTGTAGTTCGGAGGTTAAAAAATAAAAAAATGACCAAATTGGTTTATTATAATAAATTTTCTAAAAAAAAAATATTTTCTTTTTTTACGATGTAATATCTTATATGACAAACACTTGCAGCGTTTTTCAGTGGCACTCAGATTCAAACAAGTTGTTTTTAAATCAATTTTCACTCTAGATAAAACTGTACATTTTTATAGATTCGCGATTCGGAAAGTAATTTGTAAAAGGGGTTCGAAAATTGTAGAATTATACTCCTTCCTGTGCAATTAAGGTGGGATGAAATATAACCGTTTTATAGTAAAATAATATTTTGGATAAAATATAACCCTAGTCAGTGCGTTTACTTAATATTCTACACATAATAATCCTAACAATTGTTTTATATTTGTCACGGATACCGCGGAAATTTAACAGGGCTTTTTATCTTCATATCAAAAGGTTCAAATGTAACTTTGCTTATGTTAAATATTCAAGAACTGTTTAAACTACCTACTATCTGTAGATAAGTCTTTCTATAAAATCTTAGAAATAAGAACCTTTTAGTCGAGTCACTTTCCATCCTACCATAAAATATATACACAATTTCAACAGTTTTTTTTTTAAAGAGCAATAAGCGTTTAGTTTCGTTTATCAAAGTTGACAAACACCTATTTGAAGTGCCTCACTAGAACAAATATTGAAGGAAAGAGTTGGCGAATTTTTTTGTAAATATATGAAAAAGGCGTTTAAAAAATGCTTTTGTGTAACTTAAGAGCTCATCTGATGGTCAATTAACCACGATATTTGATACAGCAGGAATCTAAAACCCAAAATCGTGCTATGTAGTTTTTTGTATTGTTTATTTGTAGCGAAATTTAAATCGTCCTTTTGTTTTTAAATATTAATTTTTTCAACCAACTTAGGTGTTATAATTGTCTAAAGTCATTACTTTCTCAATAGACTTGACTAAAGAATGATGGGGAGATCAGGCTTTGGATCCCGGTTAGCTGTATTGAATGTATTTCTCAAACGGTTTTCCACTTACCCTTCATACAAATGAGGCAATTTCTTTAATTTTAACCTTTCTTATCCTTATCCCATTAGCGCAATCAGTCAATAAAGTGTTTAACCCGAACTTGTAATAAGATGAGGTGACAAACTTTTTTTTAATAAAGTAAAAAAGTTTCACTGGTTTAAATTCCATAACACTGCATTAGGATACGATGACTGTTTTTGTCTATATTAAGCCCTAATTACTTAAGTAATAATAATAATGTAATATCTGTGCTACATCGATCTGTAGCTCAGTTTGCGTAAATATTAGCCAGTACTAATGTACTGCTGCCCAGGGTAGGCCCCAATGTACTAATAGTACATCCTTTCCATGTCCCGATCAGCTTAGGGAATGATAGTATTGAATATAACGAGGTGAATACAATGAAGATTTTAACCTAACCTAAGCCTAACTAAACAAATCCTGGTGGCCATGGAAACTATTCCACTTTCGAGAAAAATCACCTGGTACCACCCGAGAATTGAACCTGGGACCTTTAGTTTAGCAGACAGAGGCTCCGACCACTATACCCCTAAATTACGAGCTAGCTATGGAGTGAGATGGGCTCTTAGCATTAAATATAATGTTTTGACGCCGTAAATTCAACGCAGAAGTTACAACTGAACTCTACAATTAAATTTATAATTACAGTATAGAACATGGTGATCGTGATGGAAAAAATTAATTCCACCATGATATTTAGTACTTTTCATAGAAAGCAAACTGCAGATTTCTCTTGTTCTTAGAATACTTATCTATAGCCAATTCTTCCAAATTCAGCTTTTTTACTCTGTCTCTGTGAACACTTAATAAGCACAATCTTGAAAGACGCTCTTTACTCATTGTGCTCCTCAGCCATGTCTTCACTTGCTTGAGGGTGCTAAATGACCTTTCCACAGTGCTTGTTGTAGGTTGGATTGTCATATAATTCAGTAGAGCCCTCTTAACTGAAGGAAAGAATGCAGTTTCTTAGAGGAGATCACTTAGCTTAACTTTTTCACCATAGTCATTATTTTTTACAAAAATCATACCAGGTTCTAGCTTCCGCTTCCAGATTTTCAATGTGATAAAATTAAGACAGTTCCTTCATATCTTTGGCAAAAACATATTTTTTCAAATTTTTATCAAGTTAGGATGAATTTAAATTGCTTTAAGTGGCGTCTCATTGAGATATGTAAATATTGATTCAGGCGACATAATTAGAGAGTCTAAGTAAGGAATAAAAAAGAGCTGTTATGTAGTAATCAAGTGGAGTGACCACAAGAATGTTCGAACGATGAGTTTGTATTATAGAAGTTCTAGGCATTTTTATGTCGATTTCCAGAAAATCGCATGTATCTCTTATTTCCATTAAAATGTCAGCAAATTTTTCTTCTGATTCCACCTTGTGTTTACGAAAAACCTCCAGAAGTTCCTTCTTTATGTGTCGATGTACAGAATACAAGTCAAAATCTACAGACTAATTTGTTCACAACTGACTCCAGATAGGAATAATAGGCCTACCTAGATATAATTTGGAGACACAAGATGAGCACTACAGATGATGTTGCAGTGTCTAACTGGAAGGCTTGTGAGCGTGTTTCTGGGTTCGCCTCATCATCTATACTAAGATTACTAAGAGCTTCCTTGATGGTTACAAAATATTTAGAAAAATGTCGTATATACTTGTATTTTTCAGACCATCTTATTTCACAAAGACCAGAAATGTTTGGAACTTTTTTTCCTTCTAAGAGTGCTGTCCCTAAAAAAAATCTGATCACTTTCTTTATTGTTCCAATTGTGTTTCCGATTTCTGGCACATGATTGAGGTCAATGACCACTAGGTTCAATCGATGGGATGTACAATGAAAATATACGGCTTTTGGATATTTCTCTCTGATCCTTTATTGAACACCAGTATCTTTACCAGCCATCGTGGAGCATCCTAAACCAATAAGCTTAGTCATTTTTAGTCCTAGCTTTTCCGTGAATTGTAATATAACATTTGATACACTTTCTGCATCTAATTTCTCAAGCTCGGCAAAAACCATTAATTATTCTTTCATCATACAACCAACATCAGCATCTTCTTTGGTGTATCTTATTCCAAGAGACATTTGGTCTTTGCCGCTAATTTCAGCCGTTTCATCAGCCAGCAAAGAAAATGCTTCACATTCACTGACCTCTTTTACAATCGTTTCTTGGATTATAGATCCACAAATTTTGATCAAATCATTTTGTACTCTGTGAGAAGTATATTTAGATTTTCCTGAGTGTGTCCTTACATGGTGTTCAATAATTTTATCTCCTGCGTCCATGCGGAAAAGAAAAAGGTCTTCAAAATTCCCACTTTGTAAGAGTTTTCTGCGAATTGAAATATCACGAACACCACAAAATATTGTTTGCAAAATAGATTTAAGTTTGGTTCTGTTGATTTGAATTAGTTCAGTTCTATCGGAGTCCAAATTTTCAATTACATTTTTCTTTCGGCAGAATCACAGAGGTTTTTGGCATCAATCACAGCCTCTTGGTACCACTGGGATTCGGCTGTACCCTTGCATCTTCATGGAAATGTTTAAAGTCCTTTTGAGCTTTAACCACGAAGGCAACAAAACCATCTCTTTTTAAAATCGGTTTAAACAACACACAATACTTACAAATTCCCCCTTTTAAAAAAGGAGAATATACCAACCAGGGATATGCGTCCAACCAACACTTCTGAAATTGGCGTTTATCTTTATTAAAATTGACTACATATTTCTTAAAATCGTGAGTAAAAAACTTTACCCGTGGATTTGTTAGCAGTTGGTACTTTACATCATCTGAAACTTAAGAAAATGAACTATTCATATATTGTTCTAAATCATAACGTACAGCAAAAATTTCACAAATATGAGTGTCTTTATTGTCACTGAAATGGTTTTTGCTCAACTATTATTTCTGAAGTTGAGGGATGAGTAAATGAATTTTCTGTTCCTTTTGAAGGCACAAAAAATTGTTTTAAACCATTGCTGTTGCTCTATCTTCACGGTTTTACCACTGGTCTGATCAAAAAACTTCCGTATATCCATTTTCAGACAAAATTACAGAATTAAAATATTAATTCTCAGTTATGTATGTTATCTATCCACAGCTACGAATCAGTTTCATACTTAATAACAGAATTAAAAATAATAATTCACACTTAACAGAACTATCGAACGATAACAAAGTCAATAGCAGACTTTAATAAATGCAGCGCGGAAAGATCGCTACAAAAACAATTGCATTCAATTTGCAAAACTGAGAAATCTCAAAATCAACTCACTCTGATTTGCAATACTTCGCTTTTTATAGCGAAAATAAAATTCGAAGAAAATCGACTGCAGCGGAGAACATAGTCGTTCCAAAAGCCCTGCGGGAACTATTGGTTAGAACAGACCAATGGGCGGGCAGTCAGTTCTATCCCCACGTCACACGCATAGCCGGGGCGCGGCGCAAATCCACTCATGCGCACACGATACACAACATATACCTCTACCTCTCCTAAAAGCATTACCGATTCATCGGTTCGTAATAAGATGTTTTGAAACTGTAACTTAAAATTCTTTGTTGTACTTTTGAAAGTAGACGCATAGCAGAATCTGGCAAATCAAATTTTTAGAATAAAGAAATAGTTGTAATCATTAACTTTTTTTTTTAATGCTTTAATAAAAGTCTTGGTCTATTTTAGCGGTTTAAATTTATAAAAAAAAATTGCTACACAAATGGCTAGGCCCCCCTCCTCCCCCTTATGGGTGCCCTTGTTAATATTATAACATAACTAATATCACTATAATATAAATAATACCACTAAAAAGGGAAATGTAGTCGATTTTTTTATTACCACGTCTTACTACCTATTCAGGTTATGTACACGCATATGTACCAACTGAACTAATTAACTAAGGATAAATAAATATGAATTTAGAGGAAGTATACCCCCGTTTGCATGGATGGAGAGTGGAAAAATATTTTGGAAAAACCACCTGACATGCACCTGACTGGTATTTCAACCCCGATCTTCCTGTCATCGGCAGTATAGTATATAGCGAGAGTGACGCCTTAGACTATGGGGTCACTGAAGCGGGTATAGCTAATGTTGAATGAAAAAAATATTTTTGTAATGTATAATCTTCTGTCTTTTGTAAAAATGTAATGTGATATTTTATAGGATTATAATTAAAAATTACAAACATGTAAACCAAAAATAGTTGCCAGAGATTGGTATCGCTATTGGGGAGTGGTTTAACTAAGTACTACTCTCACGCTATCAAGGACAAACTGTAATGCATTAAAAATAGATCTTGAAATGATTATAGGATCGTCAGACGAACGTAATTTGTTTAAAACATTCTTCAAGAAATAATAGTAGGGTGTGTTTGATTGCTTTATACAATTTATAAGATTTCAATTTCCTTACAAGGTCTAAGGATGACGAGAAACTATTTTTAGAATGATTTACATAAATATGAGCTAATGGAAAAAATGTATATCTAACTTTTTAGTTTAGTATAGGTAGATATAAAGGAACTATATTCTGAATTTGGTTGGAAGAACAGCTAAGAAAATTCAAACATATTTCTTTGCTTCCAACGTTGATAACATCTTACATGTGTGTTATTTAAAGGTATTGATAATATCTATCAAAATTTACAGCTGTATATAAAACTACTTTATGTATGAAAACTGTTTTAGTAACTTTGGTAGCTAGCAGATAGTGGTTTTCCAACCAAAATCAGGATATGTTTTATCAGTTAAAATTTACAAAATCAGTTTTTTATACATCCATATTAAGTCATTTGATCTGCAACTGTCACTTTTCATAGATAATATGAATACATACGAATTAATACTAATAATAAAGTAAAGTCTTGTAAATGTTGGTCGTAAAAAAAAATTCTAAGGGTTTATTTCTTCAAGAATCTAACTATAGATTAAATTTTGACATAATCTTGATTCAATTCAGTTCAAAAATAAAATATGTCTAGTTTAAATGATAGGATTTCCTTGATATTGGTTTATTTATTTAAAAAATGCTTTGCTAAGACTAGTTCCAACGTGGGTAGTTGTAGTATCTCAAATTTATTATGAGTAGAAAGAAAATGTTTGAATTCGTTTGGTTGAATTAAGTAAAATAATTTATTTACGTTGAATTTAATTTAAATGGGTATTACTTTTATATAGTTTAAAGCAATGAAATGGACACAATATTGATTGGCCATTTCAGAATCAAGGTTTCTTCTTTAATACTTACTCACATAGTTTGTTATTTATATTAAATTAGAAAACACTTAAACTGAAGGGTTCGTAAAATACTATCAAAAGCAAGGAAAAGAGATCAAATTAAATCACCGCTTCGCACTATCAGTTTGGGCTATATGCATATATACTAATTACGCTAATGTGTTATGAATTAGGGAAGGTTGAATTTATATGAAGTGTACTCGCATTTACGTGGAGGAATAGTGGGGACAATATTTAGGAAAAACTACCCTCAGTGCACCCGACCGAGATTTGAACCTCGATCTCCCCAGTCTAAGTATACTTCTATAATTATGCCTTATACCGTGTGGCCAGCGAAGAGGTTTAAAATGAAGTTAATATTCCGCAGCGCGCCCTCAAGAGCAAACACAAGATTGATTTTTGTTCTCATAATGAAAGTTTCCTGAGTGTTACTTGAAAGGGTGGTGTTCAATTTCAACAAAATCCGACTGGTTTCTAACATTAAGGGTGACCTGGTGGTCTAGGGGTAAGGTGTCAGACTTCTGTGCTGGTGGCCGGGGTTCAATCCTCGGTCTCGGCACAGATCTATCTGATTTCCAAACCTTTCCTTCACCTCTGACAAGACGTGTATTAATCACGACTTGTGAATGTGGGGAATGCCAGGCCTCCACCGTGGTTCGGATTCCACGTTAAACTGTAGGTCCTCCATTT
>CABFOW010000186.1:222004-236479 GCA_902141385.1 Timema californicum
GGGGGGGGGTGCGTGTGTGGGTGTGTCTAAATAGTTTAAATTATTGACTTTATACATTATACTTATAAACGGCTTTTCACCACGGCGCATTATGTTTAATATGAATTGATTGATATAGATTAATAATTAAAGGTTGCTATAGTGAATAAAAATTAAATAAAATTAGTATTTCCTCAAAATGTGTTTTAACTATTTTGATCAAATCTCACTTATTTTAAAATGATATTATCTGTATGAGGAATGTTATACTTTAAAAAGTTATTGGCTCTACTTTAGTATTTAATAACAATGGGACGATATTATATTTATAACAAAGTGTAATAGCTATAGAGGTATCTCACTACTTCCACCATGCTTTGAAATTTTATCCAACACTATTTTAATAAAATTGACTCCATATGCAGAGGAAACAATTGGGATCATCAGCGTTGATTTCGACGAACTACATCAACAATGGATCAAATTTGTACTACTCAGCAAGTTTTAGAGAAAAGAAAGAGGACTACAACAGGATGGCCCATCAATTATACATAGATTTTAAAAATGCCTAAAGTTCAGTTAACACATTGAACACCACACGTAAGTTTATATTGTGAACTTGCCCGAGCTACATTTTTTTTAACGGGTTTCCCCTGTTGCCGACACCACCCCACTTGCCAACAATTACATTGACAAGATGGGGAAGCTTTGGCTGATTTAATATGCGAGTTACAGGTTGTTTTCACAGACCCTTATCCTCGTTGCATGATCTTTAAATACATATGACTTGGTACCAATCATTTGTTTGTACAAAGTACACGGTTTGAATTGTTTTGTAGCCCGACTTAGGACATTCCCACCTGACAGAAGCGTCAGGCAAGGCCGCCTGCGAAAGGGCTATATTACTTTGCAAGTTACAGGCAGCATACGCTAACCCTTATCCTCATGGAATGAGGGTGAATCAATGAGATGATGACATTAAATAACTAATGAGAGATGGAGGTGATTGATTCTGAGTTCGTGACTGAACATCTGAAAATAATACATGATTGATTAGTACAAGATACACTTTATGAGAGATGGAATTGAATGTGAGTTTGTGGGTGAATTTTTTTTACTATTATTATTATTGTCTCTATCTGTCGGCTCGTCCTGGCTCTCTACTCCAGCCTTGGGCGCTTGTAAGATCTTCGGTCCAGCGGGTCGTAGTTGCCCAGTTTTTGTATTATCGGATTTCCATGTTCCGCACTTTGCTTGTAGAACTTTTCTCGTCGTTCTTTGAATATTTCCTGTAGTGTCTTGGTCTTCGTTAATTCGTGTAGGTGATCAACCCTCGTCCTTATGTCAGTTCCTGTTATTGTTCTAAGTACTCTGTTTTGTAAGGTCTGCAGTTTCTTGATGTGTGTTCCTGCTGCGTAGCCCCACCCTACGCAGCCGTAGAGAATAACAGGTTGTATTACACTCTTATACACATTTAGTTTTGTTTTCTGATCAAGTTGGTGTCCTTTGAGTAGGGGGTATAGTTGTATAAATAAGGCAGTTGCGGATTTTTTGGTTCGGTCTATATGTTTGGTCCAGGTCAGTCTCCTATCAATTGTTATGCCAAGATATTTGCATTCGGTCTGATACGGAATATCCTCTTGAAAAAGGGTGAAGTTTTCCGGGGGTTGCTGTCTTCTCCTAGTCACTACCATGGCCGTTGATTTTGTGGGGTTGACTGTCACTCTCCATTCCGAAAGCCAGGTCTCTAGCTGTATCAGGTAGCGTTGTATTGCCAGTGTTGCGTAGTAAATGTTTTTTCCTCTGGTGTAGATCAGTGTGTCATCTGCAAATAGTCGGACTGTCATTTTCGGATGTGTCGGAATGTCAGCTACATATATGTTAAACAGATAGGGTGCCAGGACCGACCCTTGTGGCACTCCCGATTTTACAAGGATCTTTTCAGACAGTGAACCCTCAATATAGACCTTGGATTCTCTGCCCTCCAAGTAGCTTCTTATGAGTCTGATGTCCCCCTGTGGAAAGTTCCCTTGAATCATCTTATGGAGTAGGCCATAATGCCACACTTTGTCAAATGCCTTTTGGACATCCAGGAATATGGCAATCATATACTCCCTTCTGTTAAAGGCATCTGTGGCGTCTTCGATGAAGTTTATCAAAGGGTGAATTGTAGAGTGGTGTTCTTTAAACCCGAACTGAAGGTCTGGGATTACGTTGGTCGCTTCTGAGTGGTGCTTAAGTCTTTTTAGTAGCACTGATTCAAATAGTTTGGCTGATGTGTTAAGTAGGCTAAGTGGTCTTCGGTTTTGCGGGAATATGCTATTCTTTCCAGGCTTAGGTATGCTTATGGTCTTCGCTTTTTTCCAGACTTTTGGAAAATAGAATAGTTTGAGTGCCGTGTTCGTTATTTGTGTTAGTAGGGTTATTGCAATATGCGGTAGTTTCTTCAACATTTCGTTGGTAATGCCGTCTAACCCCGGGGCTTTATTTTGTCGGAGGGTTTTGATTTTGTCCAGGAGTTCCTCTTCCGTGATTGGCTCTAGTGGGTCGGTTATCGGTCGTTCCATGTATATGTTTACTCTTCTAATTACATCGTTATTGAATCCTACTTCCTGCACAGGGTTGGGGCTAAACTGTTGTTTCAGTGTCTCCGCTATTGCATTGGCCTTGTCGACACTCGTGTAGGCCATCCCTCGCTGTTCATGTATCGCAGGTGTGTCCACATTTTTGCGGTACCTTTTAGTATCTTTGTTATGGTCCATGATTTTTGTGTGTCAGTCGCTGTGTCCGTAACGAACGTGTTCCATTTAGCCGAGCTACATTCGAATCCTCTTTTAAATGTTTATATACGCAATGGCCCAAGAGACGCTCCAATATACTTTTGTAAATCTTTCCCCGATACTCTCTTAGTTCATAAGAACAATACTAGGTGCCAGCACTTTCCATATTATAACTAAATAATCTTATTTTTATAAATACTTCATAAACGCTCTCCTACCATCTGTGGTACTTATCAAAATAGCTTCCTCAAAAGCAACTTTGCTTGACGATTCCAAAATAGAATCGATATTATTTGATGATTCCAGTTCAGAACATGAAGATTGAAGATTAATATTTCTATCTTTTGTAACAAAATGTGTAAAAATCTTTTTTTTCTCTAATAAATTTGGGAAAAAAAAAGTTTTAGGTACATAAACTACCACACAAAGTGTTTTTTTTCCTTCTGTAAAACAAAATATAGTCAATACAAAATCTTTAAGAAAATAATTGACTATATAATAAACACACACAAAAAGTAAATATCAAAAAGTATTTTCACAGAGAAAATTCGAAATATAAATTTGGCCGATATCATCATATGATTTCATGCCAGTGTGCAATGTGTTAAACGAAACAAATTGTATGAAAGCTTAGTTAAGTTTATATATTTAGGAACCATTTTAACCATCAATAACGATATTAGAATGTAAATTAGGAAAATACTACAGTCGGGAAATGCATGATATTTCTCGGTCAGTAAGTTATTGACATATTTCCTGCTGTCAAGGAATGTAAAACTCAAAATATACAAAACAATAATTTTACCGGTTGTCTCTACGGGTGTGAAACGTGCTTAGTAAGATATTCGGTCCAAAAAGAGATTATGCAACTGTGGAGTGGATTCGGTTAAATAATGATGAGTTAAACACCCTGTACTAATCACAAGACATTGTTAGGGTATTCAAGTCTCGTAGATTACGGCGAGCAAGACATGAAACGCGAATGGAAGATTCTATAACCGTGTTCAGGGTACTTACTGGCAAACCCAATGGGAAGAATTCATTGGGAAGACTTGGACGCAGATGGGACGATAACATCATAATAGACCTGTAAGAGATAGGGTGTAATGAGGTGGACTGGATAGAACTAGATCAAGATAAAGATAGGTGGCGTACTTTTTTATAAGTGCGGCAATGAACTTTCGAGTATACCATAAATTAAGGTAAGGGAGGATATTATACAGCTTTCTCTTTCGACTGTGAGTATCGATTTTGACAGCTGTAAGCTAAATATAGTAAACTTTTGTAAATTTTAGCCACTGTACGATCGCTTTTATATTCCATTAGAAGTTTTTAAAGGCCTACAAAACTACAATATATTATTAGAGGGTATAGCAATTTTGGTTTCCATAGAAAGCTATATTTTGTAACTTCTTAATATGGACAGCCACACTTTAGTTTCCAGTCAACTATTTTATTAAGGTGTTATTTCTAAGTAATTTTCTTCAGCCAACAATGGCTGCAATAATATTTCTGGCATGCATATTTGTTATGTATATATATATATATATAATTTATATATTTAATATATTAATTCTATCTCTGTTACAGTGTAGTTGAATATAGCTTGGAAGATCCTGGTTCAAATCCCGACCGGGTAAATTTGGGTGGAATTTTCTCTGAATTGTTTCCTCTTGTTCTCAAGCAAATGATAGTATATTTATTTGAAATTACGATTCCTCGCATTATATTTGATATTTAAAACTGTGAATTTTCAAAACTGACAATAGCATGCTTTTGATAAAATTTATATTGTAAAATAAATGGTAGTTTGCACCCGTCGAACTACTTATTTCATAGTATCTACAAATTTAAATATTCTACAAATTGGCTGTTTTTTATTTCTAATATTAAGTATTATAAATTTTTATATTATTATAGCTAACATATTTCTATAATAATATAAATTATATGTATATTATAATTATAACTTATATTATACAAATGTCTAGTATATTTTATTTCAATTTATGATTACATTAATTTGTACATAAGTATGTCTGAAATGTGATCTTTACGAATTTACGGCTTTATGGCAAGGCAATATTGATTTCCATTGATTATTCGGTGCTTTAATTGAACACTTTGATTTCAACAGTAGATTATGTTAATATAAAACGTGATGATAACTACATAAAATGACCGTACAAAACTATGCAAGGACAATGAAATACCTGTACTATACTGTTGGTAGCATTAGCGATCCTTGTTCAAAATAAAAATATTTAACATATCTTAAATCGAATACTGAAGGTCATGCAGTAACACACCACATGCTCCTTTCGTATGGATTAAAATCAATTTTAGATTGTAAGCATAATCATACACTAACATTTAAGTAGAGAATTAGGTAATATACCTTAAAGAGGCTAAATTTTTATACTTTTATATTTAATTTAGGAATTGACTAATATGACTACTATGATTGTTTTTTATTTACTATATTTGGCCATTTAATATAATTTAACTAATTTACGAATCTCGCTCAATATTTTTGTGCACTTAAGCCCCCACAAGAAAATCTATGGCCTTGATTTTTTTTATCTTCCTTCATTTTGATGTTTTGGAGACAAAGATGCTCATAGATAGTCAATTAGTGATTCTATGATTGATTGGTGAGATAAAAATTGAACAAAATATATAATTACAACTGTAAAAGCTATTATTCAATAAGTCAATATATTTTAATATAAAATAAGCGTTATAAACTGATATTATAATAATTTAGAATGTAAGAAAAATGGACGATAAAACTTGAAAACTACTTTAAATTGCCATATATTTTGTATCTCTTTACTAGTAAGATTCAGTCAAGATCCATCGCTGGTCAGATAGTGGTAGCGTTTACAATGCACTATAGCTTCTGCGATAGGCTAGAACATGTTGTTACTCTAATTGATATGTCTCAGTCTCACTTATAGCTCTAACAAATATGGAAGTGATAGAGGTATGAACAATACTAGTAATAGCATTCAATATACAGCCAGTCCCTGTGATGATTGGAGTGAAGGTGTCGCTTGTAGAATCAGCTGTTGGTTGTGTGTATTTCGGTGGGCTTGGAAGATTGATGTGCAATAATACCTTCTTGCTCAGAGAGGATAGCAGCTGGACACTACCTCACTCCTCATTTCCATGGTACTCATCTTCAGTGCTGCCTAGGCTTTACCACTGACGATGGAAACGTTGAGGGTCCAAACCAGTTTCAGGTTGAGTACTATACATACATTACTAGCTATATTTAATCCATTATACCTAAAAGATAATATATTTAGATTGTAGATGAAATATTTATTATTTCCAGATATGATTATTATTTAAATCCTAAACTATCACATAACTTTAACAACACTTTAAATTGATCCGCACATTATTTTGTTGTTTCACTTTTTGGATTAAATTTTCCCACGAGTATTTACATTCCTACCATAAATATATTTAATAAGATATAACTAAAATGACTTGATAAATAAATATCAATACATGTAGGCCTATACTTATTTAAATAAAAAATACAAGACGTGAAAAAAAAAGTCCATCTGCTTTGGTAGTGGCCCACTGGTGAACACCAAATGTAATCCAAACGATACTTTGTTCAAGGTCGTTGTGTTTGTTTCTGCTTAATACATAGAAGTAGCAAAGAAAAATACGGAGTCATAAAAAAAAGTACTATTACCTCGATATATTGAAGTGTATTGGGCAACTTTTGCTATAAACATTTTATATTCACTTAAAACCAAAGCAAAAAGGTTGAAACATCGTGATGATAATTAGGTTGACCAGTCTGCGTTTAGCTCTATAGTACTAGTAGGGTAACCTGGTGGTTTAGTAGTAAGGTGTTGGACTTCTGTGCAAGGGTCCTGGGTTCAATCCTCGGTCCCGGCACAGATTTATCTGATTACCAAACACTTCCTTCACCTCTGACAAGACATATTGTGAATGTGGGGAATGCCAGACCTCCACCGTGGTTCGTATTCCACGTTAAACTGTAGGTCCTCCATTTCATCTCACTAACACCCTACCATTACACATTAGCGTAAGTACGTATATCCCGAACGGATAGTAAGACGTGGTTCTAATAATAATAATAATAATAATAATGTACAAGTTTGATAGTTGGGCTGGGAATGTTGGAAACACGAGTAAAGGGAGGGGTTTTTGCAGTTTTTATAGCAAAACCTATTTTTGACCAAAATAAATAAAATATTAATAATACTAATAATCACTAGGGCCGCATTTTACTACCCGTTCAGGTTATACAATTAAGTACTAATCATGTTAATGGGTTATGAATTGCGAAAGTTGAATATAGAGGAAATGAACACACATATGCGGGGAGGGATAGTGGAAAACCATTTAGGGAAAATCATCCCCGAGAGAGATTCGACCCTCGATCTCCCCATCCTCGGTAGCTTAGCTCAACACTAAACTAGCGCTTTAGCCACCGAGGCAGGTAAATAAAATATTATCTTCATTAAAAACTTAAAGGTTAATTCTTTGCACATGTAGAAATCAACAGTTGTTGAAATCTTTTTAAATGAAGAGGAAAAAATGTCATTAAATTACAGGACACCCTTGATGGATATTCAAGAACGGTTGACATCACCATGTAAGAAAAATGTTATCTTATGTTCCTATTGGAGAATTATTTTATCTATTTGGACCAAAAGCTGAAAAAATATTGCCCTTAACTCGCGTTCATAACACTCCCACCTTAAGGTCTGGGTTTGATACACGTGCTAAATAGAAACTTTGATAACATCTCACAGAAGCGGAAGCGATGCAAATAAGAGTAGAACGAAAGTTCAAGAAAGACAGCAAACAAAAATTAATGACAGTGTTATATTCCGTGACAATGTCGTGATTTCTCTGCAAGTCCTTGACTGACCAAAGCTGGCGTAACAGAGTCGGTTAGTACGCCATGAGACGATCAAATCTCATCTATACTCTTTTCCTCCCTTATTTGACCTTGATAAAAAAAATATGCTATAGTAATTGTAGAATATCTCGATGTATGTTTGTTTGTTTGTTTTCTGCTAAATTTATCTCACACTTTACACACCAAAAGCAACAGTCCTATTTAGGCGAGAAGGAACATTTTTGAAAGCTACAAAAGCTAATAAAATAATTTTCATTTGTTTTTAATGTTGTTAATGGCAACATTTCCTGTAAATTTGTCCTTGAACATGTAAGGTATTCATGTGACTCCTCGGGTCTCTAGAAACCCAAATAATATTTTTTCTCGGTAACTTAAACAAGCTTAGCCATCTTGGTTGTTTAATTCGTTGCTGACTTTTTATCATGAAAGAAGATACAAACTCATTGAGCTATTTAGGGAACAATACACTGTTAAGGACTTTAACTGCATGTTCTTGACTTTGTGCTCTAGGGTTCAGAGTCCCTGGCTTCAGATAAGGAGGTCCAGGGTTCAATCCCCGGTGATTTAAAATTTTATGTGAAGCAATGGGCCTGAAACGGGGTCAACTCATCCTCTTGAGGACAAATGAAGACTTGATTGAAAGAATAGTGGTTTCGCTCTATAAAACTGAGATTAATGGCCCGAGGGTTCATTGCGCTGACCACATGACAAATTTTATCTGCAGATGTTGGCACTATCTTTGCTAACAGACTGTAGCCTCTGTGTTGGTATGGATAACTTACTACCAGTTGATTATAGGTATTTCATTGTCCTTGCATAGTTTTGTAGACTATAATCTTACGGTCAATTTATGTAGATAGCATCACGTTTTCTATTAAAATGTTAATCGACTGTGGAAATCAAAGCATTATTTTAAGAAATGTGTGCTACTACTCGATCAATAAATTGTTAACATCTCGCCTGCCGTCAAAGAATGTAAAACTCAGAATACACAAAACAATTATTTTATCAATTGTTCTCTATGGGTTTGAAACGTGGTATCTTACCTTACATAAAGAAAAAAAGTAATTTAGGTTGTTCGAAAACATTTTATTTATGAAGATATTTGGTCCAAAAATTTATGAGGCTATTGGAGAGTGAAGGAGGTTACATAATGATGAGTTTACATAACCTGTACTCCTCACATGAGATAGTTAGTATAATCAAGTCTAGTAGATTGCGATGGGCAGGACATGGAACGCGAAAGGGAGATTCTAGAACCTTGCTCAAGGTACTGACTGACAAACCCAATGAGAAGAGACCTAAACACAGATGTGAGGATAACATTAGAATGAACATGAAAGAGTTAGGGTGTAACGAAGTGGACTGGATAGGACTAGCTCAAGATAGGGATATGGTATAATGAAGAGGACTGGATAGAACTAGCTCAAGATAGGGATATAGTGTAATAAGTTGGACCAGATATAACCACCTCAAGATATGGATAGGGTGTAATGGGGTGGGCCGGATAGAACCAGCTCAAGATAGGGATAGGGTATAATGAGGCGGACCGGATGGAATTAGCTTAAGATAGGGATAGGGTATAATGAGGCGGACCGGATAGAACCAGCTCAAGATAGGGATAGGGTATAATGAGGCGGACCGGATGGAATTAGCTTAAGATAGGGATAGGTGGCGTAATTTATTAAGTGCGGCAATGAACTGACGAGCTACTAATACCATAGAGTAAGAAAGAAAGTATATTGCTTAAATATAATTCATTGAAAATTGATAACAAAGTATTGTGCCAACATATTTTAAAACATGTTGGGGCCTTTATAAACAATTATAAGGCAGTTAATATTTTACTTTTATTTTTACCACTTCTTACTATATCTCCGGAGTCTTCGCATTTAACTATTTTGATGGGCTAAGAATATGGATTTTATAATAAGAATAAATATATCCAAATTGTCATGAAGTGAGATTGGGAGACTATTTAGGAAAACCACTCCAGTCAATTTGAACCATATTAAAACCCCAACCTCCACGTGACAGGAAAAACAAACCAGATGATTTTTACGCAACTGATGAGAGGGAAATACATTAAAATTAATAGTTAGCCATTTATTTTCAAACAATAATTTTAAAAATCTAACACTTGTTCCTTTACACGAAAGTGTACAACTTGACCAGACACAACGCTACGAAAGGTGTGTAGTATGTGCCTAGTAACCCAGAGAGGACGGTATACTTAATATAACGGTTTGTTGCGTGTATCTTATGTAAATCCAAGGCTAGCAGGATCATCTTCTTACCTTAAGACGTTAGAATATAGCTTTCTCGGAGGTCAACCCTGAACTTCAACACAAGAATAAACTCTGGCCTTTTTAAACCAACACTCGCCCCCCTCCCCCTTTCCCATACCAAAGTCCCCTCCTCTAAGATATTCATGGCCCGCGAGTTGATTCCAGTTACGGTTGAAGTGACTGAAGCGATATTTCAGTTACGATTTTAAAATATTATTCTTTTTAGGCAATTAGAATTAAATCTAATTGGGAAATGTTTGTTAAATCAAGGCAAGGTTTGTGTTGACGTTGTAATCGAATGTATGAAGTAAAAACAGATTTTTGTAGGAAGTACCTTCTGGAAGGTCTTGTTTTGTACCAAAATCCAACTGTAAAGTAGTATTTTAGTAGTATAAAATCCCTTCCTAAACATACTTCTTACTACCATTCTGTAAGGCATTGTATCTTACCAAAATCTTTACAAACAATAGGATTTTGGTACGAAATAAGGCCTTACAGAACGTGATCCCTACCGAAATCAAGGTGTAGCTACTCAACTAAAGAACCAAGACTGTCCTCAGCTAAAACTAAAGAGTCGGAGTCAAGATCGGTTCTCTATGGTACTCACCATGCCTCTTTCTAGAAAGCTGCTTAGTAGTGGATTCTCGGTAGGGTTGCCAACTGAGCTTTTTGCCAGCTAGATATACCTAGTAGAATGCACTTTTCGAGTGGTACACAAGGGGATTCCCTACCTTGGAGTTCAGTTCAATACAGCTATGTTTGTGATTGGGTATTTTCCCTCTAACTAACTAACTAGCCCAAACTGTAGTCTCCTGTAAAATGTGCACTCAAACCAATTGCTGGTTTTGTAAGTGTTAAAATATTTTAAAATATATATGATACTCTAAAAAATAAAAATAAACTACAATGTGTGTGTGTTTTACAGAGTGGGGCCAAAACAATTAGACTGTTAGTAACTTTAAAATTAGCACTTTAATTGAAAAGTAAATACTCATTAGCTAAATAAAAGAAAATTACATATTACATTTTTTTCAATTTTTAAAGATAATATCAGTCAGGGGAGCTCCACCGGACGTCAGTCAAACCTTAACACGTTGATAACCATTTTCCTGAGCCTAGATCGTCTAATTATTTTAATCCCACCCTGTATAAAAATATTTTAAACATTGGAAATAAAATTACTATAAAAATATATATTATTATAAAATTATAAGTGGTTCAAATAAATAAAATTAGAGGGATAAAATAATGGATCTATCTTACAAAAGTAGTAAAGTTTCATCCTCACTAACATTTAATATTAAATCATTATAAAATGTATTCCAAAAATTAACTAATGTGGCGGTTTTAAAGCCTATACATATTCATGAATAGATTGAATTAAAAGAGGTGAAATTAATTATGCACAGTTTAATAATCTTCACTAAACATTCAATTCTTAAAAAATAATGAAAAAACTATGTCAAAATCTCCCATCCCATTTTTTTTAAACATATCTATTTATCAAAAAAAACAAGAATTAATTTGACAAATCGTAACTTACCACAAAGTAAAATGCATTCTATAACACTCCATTCTTATTTTTCTCGTGTATGTAATTACAACAAGAATAAATTTCCGTGTATGTGTTGTAGATTACTAAAAGTTTTATATTTTTAAAGAGTATATTCATTTTTTTTAAAGTTTAAGCCATAAAACAAGACCCAGTGTTATAAAACTCTAAATCAATTTGTATTCTTTAAAAACAAATGAATTTAAAAATGTGTGATTTAATGTTCTTTGTATACATCACTTCTTACTTAACGTGTGACTAGAATATATGACAGAAAGAGTTAATGTAGGATTCTGGTAGAAAGGTACTTTTAAAATATACAAATTTTACTACGATCATCTTTGGTAAAACTATATATACTTATTATCTATGAAAATTTACAATGTCTAATTACATGACAGGTTTATTTTTATTTATTTAAATGTTAATTAGAACATTCAAACTTCCTAAAAAAAAGTTTAAGACTTAATTAAATCCAAACAGGTTTATTTTTTTTATTTGAAAGGTAATTTTACACCTACCTATGCAAAAAATATTTCATTAATTTATAACCTAATGGCAGGCTTATTTTTATTTTTAAAAGGTAATTTGAACCCATTTACTTCCTAAAAATAATTCACTTCTTTACTTACAACTTCCTGACCGGTTTATTTTTATTTGTTTTAAATAAAGCTTGAAAACATCCGAATCGCGAACCCAATTTTTAAATTTTCTTTTGAACCTTGAATCCAAATTCTAATCCAGTTTGGTTCCACTGACTTTTGATATTTTGTTTGTCATGTCTATTACGTCATGGACAACTATTAAAAACATTTTTTTATCAAATTAATTATATTAATACGATTTTATCCAATACTTTTTTTTTAAAAATGCTACTTTTAGTCGATAAAATTCCTTTTTACAGTTGGTTAAATCTATTATTTGAAGCATTTGAGATACTTTTTTGAGATTGTTACGAATTTCACATTTCTAAAATGTACCATTATGTTTTGAGGGATTTGAGGAATTAAGGATTCGAGCCTCACGTCTCTACTAAATATGGATGTGTTTTCTTTTAGAAGACGTATACTTGAATTAAATAGACATTTATTTTAATGTATAGTGCGTGATTAGTTTCTTGTATTAGTGAGGCACTTAATTTTATAGTTTGGACAAAAGACTCCTCACGTGGTCTATCAGTTAGGGGGGGCTCCGACAGATTTAGTACAAGATTAAAAATACGACTAAAAATAATGTAATATTTGTATATCATCTAAAGGAGTGTCACAAGTTAATCTAGGTAATAAATCATGTGCTTGTACAACAAATTGTTCCTAAAATAAACATTAAATAATACCTCAAATAAATCCAAAAAATAAGACACCTCAATAAAACTATTTTTTTTAATATTTTGTGTATTTGTCAAGGTTTTTTTTTCAGGCCCTAATTCAATTCTGGTGGATAGTAGGGACCTGAAATATATAGCTTAAGTAATACGATGAGAAGGGTGAATTTTAAATGTTTAGCTTGGCTAACAGTTTGGACTAGACGTATATCAACTGGTTATTCAAATGTTTTAGGAATTAATAAAGTTGAATTTAAAGGAAGTGTAAACATATTTGTGTGGGAGGAGATTGTAAAACCATTTAGGAAGAACCACCTTAAGTACACCTGACCGGGATTTAAACCTCAATATTCCCGTCTTCAGCAGGCCAATCTAATACAAAAGTGACGCCATAGACCATTCGTCCACTGAACCGGCTATCTTATAATTATTACACTTATTTACTTACAATAATAGAGTAGGGACGAGAAAGATGGAATTCAAAGGAAATGCATAGTATTTGTGTGGAGAGTGAGTGGGAAACTATTAAGAATAAAGCACCCACAATACATCCTACTCAAGATTCGAACACTGACCTCGTCTGTGGCAAAAGGCGTGCCTATCGATGTGAGTGATATTTATCTGAGTTTGGTGATATTTAACACATTTTAAGATGGAGTGAGGTAAAAAAAAACTTTTCTGTGCAAAAGTCAGCATTCATGCGGTAATTGATCAAAAACCCAATTGACAAATCACGGTTCCAAGATAAACCGGTGTCAAGAATTCCTCTCAGTTATTTCGTGCTCAGTCAATTCTAAACACTCAATTGCTGAGTTTGAAAGTTCAAGAGGTGAAGGTGGAATCGTGGATGCCCCCATAAAAAAAGGTTGAATTCTAATCTTTTCCCTTTTTTCTCTCGTGTTTTCTTTCTCCATATCTATTGTTTGTTGCATCTAATAGTGGGTGGTAGGCTGTCGGAGCCTTGAAGATGATCATTACGATTAATGTTTTGATGCTATAGGTGTATACTGTCACTTCAAATGCCTCCGGCGTGCTTGTGCAATCGTGTAACTGTGATGAGTTGACCCCTTATTCAATAGCTAGATTCTTAAGAGTAGTTGATACTATACACAGAAGGGGCGGCTAGCTGATAAAATAGTCGACTGAAAGATAATTTTCAACAATTAAAAAAAAGGCATTTTGAAAACTAGTAAGAAGAACTTAGGCCTATACTGAGACCTGATAATTTGATGAAGATAATTGATATATAGAAGGATATGTTGAAGGGAGAAATTCAAAAAGGAAACCAAGACTGAAGTACATAAATCAAATAGCGAATGATGTTGGCAGAAGAAGATACAAAGATGTAAGAAACAAAAAAGTCCCACGATGGAGAAAAGTGGACATCTACAACAAACCAATGACACGTGCAGCTAACAAATATTTCTATCTGTAATTTTCAAAATATATATACCCTTAGATCGCGGTGAATCTAGTAACCGCATATGAAATTATAAATATAATTTATCACGATCGTGCAATGTTTCCTTATTTAAAAATAAATTCTTAACATTAAGCTTTTTAACAGTTGATTTTGTAAAGAAAATTTATTATAATGTCAAAGTGTTGAAAACATTTGTTTAAATGGGGGGGGGGGG
>CABFOW010000186.1:236486-262167 GCA_902141385.1 Timema californicum
AAGGGGGGCTCCAAATATTTACAGTCCACAGCTTCAGATCCAGCCCTGTTGAGATCACAATGACAAGACTAAGTCAAACACCATGGATGACAGGAGACAAAATAACTGAAAAATGAGGAGTTACACAGATAAAATAAATGATAAATCAATAAGAATACTAATTAAAATGTACTCATAAATTGATACAACCCATCATCTTATACAACTGTGTAGTAGGGAGTTATGGCTCAATAACAAACACCCATAATCTACAAGTAACACAAAACAAAATTCTATGACTCACTCACTGGAGACCACAGACGCACTAGAATAACAAAACTCCACACACACGCACACATACACACTGGAACCAACTACAAGAAATATAGAGTACTTAGACCCAAACGTTTTACAGCTTGATGGCGACACACTCAAATACACGTCTGAGAATACTTTGACAGTATTACCCGATTGAACATCACATACTAGACAATTGACAACAATTTAATTCAAAAAATTATAAACATTTTTTTAATTACAAAATAATATCAACCTTAGTTGATAATCCTAGGTAAAAAATATTTTTTTAATCATATTCAAAACACATTAAAAACTTAGAGGTTAAATTCTCAGTGGATAAAAAACTTAAATGATACTCAGCAATCGACTAGGCCAGCACGAAAGCAGAATGGTCAAAAATTCTCACCACATTACCAACCTTATTCCGAGGAGGAAAAAAAAAATCCTTCCTTCACCCCGATCTTCATACACAAATTGCATATTTCATCCCATTACAATCCTCGTCACCGCAAGGACACAACTTATAAAAACGACTAGGCCAGCGAGTTTCAACATTTTTCAATTCACAGAACACTAAACAAGACGCTAAAACTGTCCAGATAGACCAACAGATATTTCTAGGAGGTATTTTATAATTAAAATAATGAGCATTAATATTGTGTTCAAAGTTCAATAGATAAAATTCTTAAAATTATATTATTTAAAAAAATAATGTTGACCATGTATTTCTGAAGAAAAAAAGATATATATATTTCTCAAAAAATAATTATCGCTTCTTTTTTATATTCCCTCAAACTCCCGCGGCACACCAATGTGCCGTGGAATACCGGTTTAAAAACACTAGGCTAGGATTATTACAATTCAGTACTGGCAACAGTACTGGCGCCTGGCTCCTCCTCAGATAGTGAATAGACATTTTATCACATTCAACCAAACTTCTTAGGAAAATAATCATATCAACCTTGACTTAAACCAAATATCAACCTTAAGGTAGGGACGCAGGAAACGCGAGAAAAGGTCAGTATTTGCAGTTTATATTGAAAAACTTTTTTTGTTCAAAATAAATCAAGTATTGCTTCATTACAAATATAGAGTTTAATTTTCTTCACATGGGGATAACAGCTGTTGTTGAATATCTATTACGAGCATGGTTCCATTATCTAATCAACTTTTTAAATTAAGATAAAAAATGTCCATGAAATTTTAGTTCACCCCTGAAATATATTCAACAACTGTTGAAGTCACCGTGTGAAGAAAATTAAACTCTATGTTTGTATGGAAGCAATATTTGATTTATTTTAACAAAAAAAAAGTTTTGCTATTAAAAAAAACTCTAAAAACACTTGCCTATCTCAGGATAGGATTTAACGGTGAACTTACGTTCTGATGGCCATGAACTTCGAGTTCCTTAAGGCCAGAGCTATTCAAATTTCACAAAAAAAATCTAAAATACCCTAGTGTATTATTAATTTATTAGAAGTGGGTGCCTAACATTATATATATATATATATATAAATATATATATATACAATGTAGAAATGATACAGAAGTTATAAATCAAAATTTGCAGAGAAATCGAATAGGCTGGCTATAAATAAAAGTACTGTCTGTGAAATAGACGAAGCTGTATATGAAATAGATTATACTTCCTTCCTATAAAATAGAAGGACTCTCTAGGAAATATAAGAGACAATGAAATAGAAAAAAAATTAAGAAATGGAAGAGTCTGTCTATAGAATAGAAGATACTGTATTTAGATCTTAAAAAGATAAAAGGAACAGTGGATTTTTTTTCAACAACTAATATTGGTTCCATCAAATGTGAATTGAGGAAGAGGAATCACAGATTATACCGGCTCTCTCTTGGAGACTTTACCAAAAAAAAAAACTTCAATGTCACGGTTCTGGAATGAATAACAAGAGACACTCTCAACTTCGAACCTACCCCTGAAGGGGGATACAAAGATAAGAGACAAAACAACTCGAAGAAGAAGTCTCGAGGACAGGATAAGAGGACAACGGATGAATTGATGCATAGAAGAAGTCACTAAGCCACCAGATGAATACGCGCGTGCGCGCGGCAGCCATCATTGAAATATATACCCGACGTCACCGGCTGAGAGAATTTCTCCAGCCAATGAGAGTGTTAGTACGGAGAGGGGTTTGTCCCCGATAGACAGTCCGAATCTTGGAGCATGTAGGCCAAGTATAAAAGGCAAGAAGAGGCACCGCCAACGTCGCATAGTGTGAGTGTCCACGCGTTAAAAAGTGATGGCGTGGCGAACAGGAATTGCATTGTTGTGTGCATTATCTTCACTTCAATTAGGTGAGTACATTACATAGTATTGTTGTAGTGTGTCCTGATTTGTTACTTTTTTTTATTTATTTAATCGCAATTAATTATTTTACTATACAAAAATGGTGTGACAATGGCTTACGCGCTAGGTTAAACGATCGTGTTCACTTTAGGTTAAGAGTGTTAAAATGGTAAGTTTGGTTGATTTTTTTAATGAACTTCCGGAACTTCATAAAGTGATCGAAGAAGAGTGAAGAAAAGTGTTGTATTAGATATGGTTGTGCAAACGTGCGATTATTTAATACAAATGGTGATATAAATTTCTACCTTGGTGACTTCAATTTTCGACAAAGACATGAACCTTTTGTTAAACTATTATCATCATCACCGCGTCTTACTAACCGTTCGGGTTGTACGCACTTACGTTAATGTGTAATGGTAGGGTGATTGTGAGATTAAATGGAGGACCTATAGCTTAGCGTGGAATCCGAACCACGGTGGAGGCTTGATATTCCACACATTCACAAGTTGTGATTAATACACGTCTTGTCAGAGGTGAAGGAAAGGTTTGACAATCAAATAAATCTGTGCCAGGACAAAGGATTGAACCCTGGGCCCGCAACACAGAAGTCTAACACCTTACCCCTAGACTACCAGGTCACCCTTTTGTTAAAATTAACTAAAATTGTACGCTCGTTTCTAAATTATTGTTTTTAATAAGTTTACTAAAATTGGTTCCTCATTTCTAAATTTTATTTTTTAAATATTTAATATAAACTGCTATTAAAGGTGACATACTTTTTTGTTATATCGCATAAAAGTGAATTGTTTGAGTCATAATTTTTTTAAGTACTGTCCTTGTCCAACAGTGGCGTAATTAGGGTGAGACAAGGGGAGCACGTGTCCTGAGCGCCAAATTTATTAGCATTATTAGTAACAATATTTTAACATTATAAAATATTTATATATTTAATTATTTTGTAACTGATATTAAAGCTAGTAACAAGTTTGAGTACCGCTATAAAAGTTCAGCTGAATTTAAAATAGTAGTTTTAAAGGGGTGCAATTTTTGTATTTGATCTGAGAGCCATCATCGACTACGCCTCTGTGGACCAATGGGCATATGGGCTAGGGCGTCAATATCATCTTGTTTGATTTTATGGGGATGGATAGGTCAGGGTTTAAATCTTATTCAAGTGTACTGAGGGTGCATTTCCTCAAGATTCTAACTTGCTCGTCCCTTTACAATAAGTGTAAATACTCGGATAGCCTTGACGGGAAAACACCCACACAAAAAAACATGTCATGATATTGGATTATACGAATTAAAATTGAATTACATTTTTTAAAAGACGAGTATATAACTGAATTAAATTTTAGATAAATAATATTATGTCTCAAGCATTTTTTTATCATCATGTCATACTACCTGTTCAGGTTTTAAGCATTAAATGAGAATTAGTCTAACGAGGTAGGGATGAGGAAGGAATCGTTTTAAATATAATTTACCCAAGTGTTTTTGGAGGGGGATTGGGAAACAACATAGGAAAAACCACCCTCAGTAGACCCAACCGAGATTCGAAACCTGCTCTCCCCTTCATCAGCAAGCCAGTCCAACACGGGAGTGACGCCTTAAACCATTCGGCCACTGAAATTGTAGCATTTATTTGGATTCAACTTCAACATACGACTAAATAAGTGCCTTCACTAAATCAATTTTGGAAAGAAAAGGATACGCCCTCTACTTTGTCACAGTCGGGTCGTATCTCTCTATTTGGCTGGGAGGTTGAGGTGCAATGACAGTGTCCTTCTAAAGTTCCTTGCAACAAGCCAAGTCTTGTGTCATGTGAAAGTGGACAACCTCAAAGCTGGATTGCAAGACACCACGACCGTGTGATGTTTCTCTCTTAACTTTGTTGTTTCTATTCTCTTGTTGCTCTCGGACTGCAATCCCCGACACACTTGGCGAACTCCGTGTCCACGTTTCCCCCTCTTAACTCCATTTCCCTCATATACATAGGAGAACTAAAACTCTATAACGAGTTGCGAAACGTTAAAACTTTAATTTTCACTCGCTTTGAAACAGTTTTATTTTCCTTTTAGCGTAGTCTTATAGTAATTTTTTTTTTAAATGGACCGCGGGTTCTAATCTAAGTTACGCTGCTAAGCCAATAACTTTTTACGGCCGAAACCCGTAAACTTTAGTACTTTTATAAGCTATCATTGACTTGCGATATACTATATAACAACAATTTGAGAATCTGATTTTTGTTTCTGCTTTCTACGACCTGCTATCCATCCAGCTTATCCGTATATTTACAACAGTTAGGTAAGGATGAGGAAGCTAGGATTTTAGAGGAAGAATAGCTTCCTTTTCATGGAATAAGAGGGGGGAATCATTTAGTGGTGGGGGAGAGTTAATCAGTACAGCGGCTCTGAAGTTCAACCTCCCGACTGCAGCAGAAACCGGATAAGGTGAGACTAACACCTAGGGCTGCGTGCTCACTGGTGTTGGTTTGATCTATCAGCATTCATTTTTAGGTTTAATATGAAACAACATTATGGTATGAAACAATAATAATGAGAGCTATTAAAGATAGAATACTGCCCATCATCCTATAACAGAATCAGAGTCTCAGGCGTAAGATACCAGTAACAGAAAAAAAAAATGTTTGCATTTATTTATAGAAATGTTACACATTTGACTAACTTGCTTAGCTAAATTTATACTGCCACCCCTATGTAATCATTTAATAACTAAGATAAAAGTTTTGTTTTTAATTCGCACTTAACAATAGTTATTGTTGGTGAAATGAAACAAAAACTCATTATGATTTGAATTTCTTGTTTTCTACTCGTGCATTAAGTATTAAAAGGTTAATTTGGTGGAAATAACACTTTTACTTACTAGTAATATGTTTTGTTCTAAGCTCTTCATGCCACTCTGTGTAACACTTGCGAAGCTTTCTCTTCCGAAAGGTTCCTCAAATAGAAAAAGAAAAATATTAATTTCCTCTTTGTAGCTTTCTCATGCAAAAATGTGGATGCCTTAGAGCCAATGACTTGCTTTTACAAAGTTACATAAACAAATGAGATATCTGCAGCATATGGTATTATTAACAGAGCTTCTCTTTCTGCAAGATTAATTGGATTTTGTACGTGGATTATTTATTTAAGTATTCATACTAATTATTTTAAAGAATCGTCGTAACTCATATTGATGGTTCCAAAATCTAGGGTGATGGTTTTAATCTCTTCCATGTGTGTTATCGGCGTTGGAATTTTCACATGTCATTTATCTCGGTTATTTTTCTATTCCTTAAACCATAAATGTAAGCACACTTTCTATAAGCTACCTTCTTCATCAACCAACATTTTATTAACCATGGAATGGGTACAAAATTTTTTAAATCTTTTTGACAGTCAATTTATACACTATAATTTGGTTTGGTTATTTCAAAATACCACCTTACGTCATTAAGTCAAACACAAATTCTCAACCCAAGATGCGACAATTGGCCATCCAAATAAAATTTACAAACATGTTTTATGCTAGAATAACATCACTGGTTCTTGCAATAAAATATATGTATACAGGAAATATAAATAACACTAATATAAGCACTCAAACATTCAAGCAAATGTCAAGGACAAGCATATTGTTGACTTGATTTTGAAACCACCTTGAATTATAGGATACATTAATTTAGTAAAAAAATATTCTCGTCATTAGGGTTTGTGTCAATAGATAAAACATTATCTCGATTATTAAAAAGGAACATTTCATAACGTAAATAAATCAAATCAATATATTTCATTTTAATTTTCGTTTTAAATATAAACGTTTAAATAAACGAATGTGTATTATTAGTAATAATTAACAGGTGTGTTGTAGAAAACTTGTAACATATTAAATTTCTCAATAATTATAAATATGTCATAGATTATAGTTTTTATTCATTTATATGGTGTCTTCATTTATAAAATCGTGAAAAGGCATATGAATACGAAAATAAAAATTAGGAGAAAAAGTGGGGTTTTTTTTTTTTTGTAGTTTTAGTTGGATAACACAATAATATACGAAGCCTAATTAATCAAGTAGTAATCTTTGCTCAAATTCATGACTGAGGATTAAACCTAAATCTGAGATTAATTGCCTAAGGGTCCACTGTGCTGACCACATGGCACCCTATATTAGAAAATGTTGGCACCATCATCGCTATCCGCGTCAGCCGCTCAGTCAGTATAACTCGCTTACGGGCTCACACCATGGAGTTTTTTTAGTTAAAATGGTAGCAAGACTGGTTACTATTTAAATTGACCTAAAATGAATACTATAGTAAAATGTTGTTACTAATAAATTTACTAAACCATTCAATCTAGTTGTTATTGTAAATATCAAATTTATTCACTATTTTTTTTTTTTTTCGTTCAAGGTTATTTTTTTTCTTCTTCTGAAAGCCAGGATATTTCTGGTTTATTTAACCTTGAAATTTTTTCACAGCAATATTTTTAACTTTTAATACAACCATTTGCGAGCAAAGTAGGTGAATATAAAACCAAAATCGGTGAAATCGATCGATAACTATGAATAGCAATTAAATGACTATTCCACATTAGTATGTACCTAGAATTAACGTCTAGTTTGTATAGTGCGGCTTTCTGGTGACTAAGGTCTGGGTTCCAATCCCAGACAAAAGTTCTGAAAGTATTGATCTCTACATGATTTTCCACTCGGCGGTCGTGCAAATGCGAATAAATTTCTTCTAAATTAAACTTTCATTATATTAACCCCTTAGTGTATTAATTATATTTAGGTATGGGTTGTAAGACGTGGTTCAAAAATATGTATATATATATATATGGAACGAAATTCATACTTGTGATTTTTTTTAAATTTATTCAAGGTATTTAACGTGTACTTTTTAAACTGACCAATTATATCAAGACATGAGAATTTCTATAAACGAGAGCGAAAGGGTTTATCAAGTTTGCCAGGAACGGTATTTCTTCATACCTTCCAGGGTTCTTTTATATGCCACAATCTACATGGGATGGAATGCTTTACTTCTCCTACGAAGGAAGTTGTGACATGTCTTTTTCTAGATCAAGAAAAATCCGTCAACCCAGGCCGAGTTTTAATCCACGAACATCGGTTCATGAGGCGAGGACCTTACCCTAAGACCACAGAGGTTGATCATATTTTTCAAATTATAGCATTTTCAATAAGTTGCGGAAATGTTTAGTATTATTTAAATAAGTTTTTGTTAATGATGTACGAAGCCAGGATATAGTAGGCCTTTAAATTGTTTTGTACAATATATTACTATCTAATTTTAAGGACGTCTACTTGGAGATTTCGAAACTATTTGCAAAGTGGGTTACATCTTAACTTGACGCACCAAAACAGTCTAAGCACTATCACACTTAGACACTAATGAATGAAATAGAAAGAGAAAGAAGAAATTGAGAAGTTTACTCTTGGAGGGCTCTTTTCTAGATGCTGATAACCCTTTCCCTCTTCCTTTAACGAATTTACACAGTCACTTTAATATTTGCGCCTTGAAAACCTTGATCTGCTTTTTATTTTACCTCTTCCTTGTTTTCTATTCTAGTTATGATACCAGGGACATTTTAAAATCTACATCCTGGCAGGAAGACTGCTAAAGGCAATTTTTGCGACTAAGGCCACCAGATAGTTTGATTTGCAAAGGTTTTGTAAAAAATACTTTTACAAAATAAAACTAATTAAAGGTAAAAATATTTTTGTGACACTGTAGGACTATTTTTAGAACTATTTAAGAATTTATTGTTTTTGTTTCACCGTTTTATCTTTAAAACTCACTCAAAAAAACCTTAGATTAATTATTATGGGAAATTATATATTGGCCGTCTGTGACGTCATAGGTAAGCAACGTCCTTAAAGAGTTTATTATTTAATACTTTCCAATGAACATCTTTATTATAAAATGTTTTTAAAAACATAATAGACTTACTTTGTGATAAGGATATAATCATGTCATTAAATTACACTAATGAGTCTAAGAAAGAATGCATTTTTAGCTACACATACATATATAAGAGTGTGTGGCCATTAATATGAGCAAATTATGACATACTCAAACCCAATTGTGCATATACATTGTACACCTCCATTTAAAAAAATTATTAATTAAAAAATACTCCATGGCATGAGCCCACAAGCGAGCTATATCAAGTGTCAACCATAATTATGGATGATAATGCCAACATTGGTGGATATAGGGTGTCATGTGGTCAGCACAACAAACTTTCCATTCATTAATCTCAGTTTTCTAGACCAGAACCAGTACTAAACGGTGACAAACCCAATTCCATATATATTTAAAAGTTATACGTTTTTACAACATATATTTGATCTTTAGATTTAAAAGCGGTGGATACTTAAGAGAGACCGTAGATTCATTCGCCCGGAGGGAGTAATGGAAAACTACCCTCAATGTATATGTTCGATAATTAGTCACAGGCCTTAAATTTGGTTACTTTGACATAACGTATGAATAAGTGAAAGTATAATTAATAATTTTTCTAACTGTCGGACGAGTTTTTTCATACGAAAAATTGGACTGTATTTTTTCGTAGCTTGTTGATAGTTCGGTTTGAAGGCGTCACCTGTTGAAATGAAAAACCACCGGTAAGGTTGGTATGACGTGCCCCAACCAGAAAGGAAAGCAGGAAGAGAGGGGTCCCCAAACTAACCAAGGCTGCCCTCGCGGAGACCGCAGTGGTGCCAACAACCGCGTCTGCTAGCCCGATTATTTTATAAGACAGTCTGACACTTTCACCCAATGACGTGGAAGGTTCAACTAATGACGTGACTCCGGGATTTTGCGTGGTGCGACTGAATGTTCCAAAAAACGGCATGTCTATGGAATGGTATAATGTCAGTTTTACGTCATAAATAAAATAGGTAGAAGAGAAAAATGAATTTAAGTGTTTATACGTTTTATTCTACGCCACATAAAATTTGTATTCAAATTATTTAAACTAACAAATGCGAGCGCAAATTATACAATACGTATATAAAAATAAAAACTTAGTTTCAACGAAAAGTAATATATATTTTTATAAAATGAATAAAACACAAAAGAAACATAAATTTTAATTTTAAAGAAACTTTATTTAAAAATTGAAAATCTATAACGTATACAATTATACATGAGGCATTCATATTTACAAAGTGTTTGAGATAACTTCAGTATAGACAACATTATTAGTTACAATCTCGCCCCTCAGCCCCAGTGGTTCCAAAGATGCGTCTAGGAGGGGCTGAGGCCGGATAGGATTGGGGGCAGGGGGATATCTTTTTCGGGTAAGGTCTCAAAGGTTACACCCCACTAGGAGATGGGTCACATAGACCCAGTGTTTCTGGTGATGTGTCTGTGAGGAGTGGGTGAAAGGGTTAACCTTTTCGATTTCCGGTAAAAATGTAATGGTAGTTGCACATATTCGGGTCAACAAATATATATGAAAGTCCTCAATTGTCAATTTAGACCCATAAAAATTGTCGATATTTGGTCAGACAGAAATATACACAATTAAATTAAATAGATGGATGAGAACAGTCTAAGGGCCCCATACATACATTTTTGGCCTTCACTTCTGACTGATCAGGGATAGCCGCTTCGATGGCCTCATGGTCTAACGTGCTACTCTACCAGTAGACAAGACTACCGATGACGGGGAGATCTACGTTTATATTTCAGTCAGATGTAGTGAGGACGGTTTTCCCAAAATGGTCTTCCACTCAAATGCGGATACACTTCCCATAAATATAATCTTTCTAAATCCTAAAACAATCAATTAGTATTTAAGCGTATAACTAGAACGGGTAGTAAGACGCTATGCTAAAAAAAAAATTTTGACTGATACAATAAGCTTATTGTGTGTGATATTTTTTATCGTTTAGTTATGAACTTATTAGTCTGATTGAAGAACTGAAGAAAAGTCCTTCAATTTATCGACCCTTCCAACTGACCAGAAATAAAATTTGAGGTTTTTCAAAATGTACTCGTGGTCAAAAGATTTTTTTTTTTAATGTTTTGACTTGTTTTGTGGTCGAGAGGCTTTGTATAAATTGAAGTACAAAGATTAGCATAAGAATGGAAAAGAAACAGATGTTGCGACATTATTGTGACGAAAGTAAAAGAAACTGATCCAAATGCAAATCTTGATTTAATAGGAAAGAAAACTAACAGCTTGCAAAGCACTTTTCGTAAAGAACTCAATAAAATTAGTAAAACAATTCGGTCTTATCCATTGTGGTGGATGGCTAGGGACTGAAGAAAAACAATAAGCAGAAAATCAAAGCAATGGAAATAAAAATATGGCAATGTGTGCACATACAATCAGATAAGTTCAAACTGATCAGCTTTAACTGTTACGAGTTCACTGAAGGCCAAACTTACTCTATAGTGTATGGAACCCTAAGGCTGCCCTGGGCAACTTACATCCAGCGAACTGCATGAGGCCCATCAAGTAACTTTATGCGTCCCGCAAGCTGTAAATGCTGTATCTAGCCAAGGAATCAAAATTAATGAAAAATATATCAGAGCAAAAAAAATACGTTCTTATGGAGGTGTATACAATTTATATTCAACACAAATCGGTGAATGAACTTCAACTTGAGATGAGAGACCTACAGTGTAATTTAAATCTACGAGAATTATGGCATCGCGAAGAAATACTCGTATGGTCAGTTGACAATTCTCTTGATTCTGACAAATTTGCAAACATTCAAGATCTTGCTCTAAATATGTTGGTTATTTTTGGATTAGCTTAATATGTGAACAAACATTTTCTTTAATTTCCTTATAAACTCCTTGCAATCAAGGATTTCCGGGATGCATTTACAAGCCGTTTTAAATAATATAAATCATAATAAATTTACACCTGACATTAAATAAACTATGAAAGATATTAAAAAACAGAATTTTTCATCTTATTAAGTTGTGTTTTATTGTAGAATCCCTAACTTAGTTTTTTATTGTTTAATTTTCTTATCTAATCTATAATTTTATATATATATGAAATAAAGTGAACTAACAGAAAAATCTTATTCTATTTTGCAGCCCATTATCATATTTGAATTCTCAACTAAGCCCTTCAGGATAAAAATTGGTCCAATCCTGGTCTAAGGTATCCTTTTACACTTTATGACGTAATCTATCTCTCCTTTTTTCTTTCTTTTTTTGCTAGGAAACAATTACTTAAGATTGGCAGATAGATCAAGTAATTATTGTGACTTGCTTAAAATGCGCATTACTTATTATATAATTAAATACCATAATTTGTTTTGTTTTTCTCAAACCAGTTTTGATATATATTATTTCGGACAGGCTTGAGTTAACGTGAGGGGATTTTAGTATTCAAATAGGTTACACTACACTATGATAGATACCTTATTCTGGGACAGGCTATATTGTAGATGCGGACAGTTTTGTTGTTGTTTATTTACCTATTCAAAATACACCACGTTACAGCATACGACTATCCCTAGAGCTCAATTTTGGTATTAATAATAAAAAAAAACTAGATATTTTTCATTTTAATATTTCCCTAAATGTGGTAACCATAATAGTAAGTCCTGCTTATTGTCATTTTGTATGATTGTATTAGGTATGTAATTACATTAATGGAGTAGGGATTAGGAAGTTAAAATTGTGATTAAATGTACTCGGATTTTCAGTAATTCTGAGGTATGAATTATTTATGGTGGAAAATAAACTAGACTAACGTTTAGTCAGCCTGCTCTCTGATACGGGTTGAGATAGCGTTATTATTATCAAAATTATTCTTGTTCGTGGACGAATGCTCTTACCCACAGAAGAATGAACTCGTAACGATACATTGTGCATTGTGCAAAGTTATTCAGCTACATGGACCAACCTCAAACAGGTTACACGGAAAATAGGACAGATAACAAACAGACTCTCAATTGTATTGAATGAAAAGAATACTAAATCTAATCGTTTGAACATTATTATTCGTTATTGTGTCAACACTCGGTGAAATAACACAAAATAATAAGTTGATAATTTTTTTACTTGAGTAAATCAAAAATAATTTTGACTTCTAAAAATTAGATATCATCTTTATTTTATATTTCTGACCCTTTATCATGAATAAATTATGATAAAGGTTTCATTGGCTTAATTCAGTGCTAATATAAGGGAATATGATGAAAAAATAACAAGGCATATAAAATAAATACACAATCACATTTGCACTTTTTTTATGTATATTGCAATTACTTTTCTGCTAATAGCTCATACACACAATATATTTAGTAAACTGTAGGTTTATCAGCCTATTTTATGCGATATTTAGTTTTGTTTGGTGTTATTAATAATAAAAACTACTTTAATCATTTTAATGGAAAATATTTATATCCTTCTACTGTCTCATCTTCGACTGAATATAACATACAACGATAATTATCATTTAAATAGAGCTGTCTATTCTAAAGAAGTCAAGCGTCTTATGGCTTTATGAGTAGATAATTTCGCTAATGATTCAGCTATTAAAATGATCGTTAATTCTTCCAGAAATAAAACGTATTATACATCCAAGAGAAGATATATTGCTAAAGCTTCAGTTATTAACATTCTCTTTGATTCTTACAGAAATAAAACGTCTTATACCTCCATGAGAAGATATATTGCTAAAGCTTCAGTTATTAACATTCTCTTTGATTCTTACAGAAATAAAACGTCTTATACATCCAAGAGAAGATATATTGCTAAAGCTTCAGTTATTAACATTCTCTTTGATTCTTCCAGAAATAAAACGTCTTATACCTCTATGAGAAGATATATTGCTAAAGCTTCAGTTATTAACATTCTCTTTGATTCTTACAGAAATAAAATGTCTTATACATCCAAGAGAAGATAAATTGCTAAAGCTTCAGTTATTAACATTCTTTTTGATTCTTACAGAAATAAAACGTCTTATACATCCAAGAGAAGATAAATTGCTAAAGCTTCAGTTATTAACATTCTTTTTGATTCTTACAGAAATAAAACGTCTTATACATCCAAGAGAAGATAAATTGCTAAAGCTTCAGCTATTAGCATGTTTGTTGATTCTTACAGTGGGTTATATATTTTACAGTGCATCATGGAAATATTCTTAGCTGTTGATTTGAGTTATTGATTTTTTTTTTGTTCCAGTGTGTGGTCAGCGCAGTCACAACCCCTACTTGAGGGTAAAGCGACAAGAGCCCGAACCTATTAAGAAGGAGGAAAGTTTTGAAGTGGAGTTATGTAAAGACAAAGATGCCGGAGAATGGTTTAGGCTAGTCGCTGGAGACGGCGATAATTGCCGTGATGTCATCCAGTGCACATCATCGGTGAGTGCTTACCACGGTCAAATAAACGTTTTATTTTTTAGGTGATGAGGCACTAATGACTATTTTGTGTTAACGCGTCTTTAATCACCAATAATAATAATATTTATATAATGGTGAGCATTATTTCTCTTGTCCGAAAAAAGTCATCTAAATCAGAATTGTTTTGGGGGTTTTACATATTATCTGAATTGGTGTGCGGTGTGCCAATGCTTTGAACATTTTACCATGTGTTTTCCATAAAGGTGAAATTATTTGTAGTAATTGTGAAATTTCACTATTCACTTGATATGAATAGTCAAACTTAAGACGTGTTATTAAACTTTGCAAACTATTCGAAACTTTAGCATTCTATAGGTGGATAACGAAAGCTATTTTTGCTATGTAAGGCTTGAAATAAATAATTTAAGGTATATTAAAAAGATTATTATATTCTTGGTGTTTAATCAAAGTAATATATTTTTTTAATTCATTGTTTATAGAGTATGGGACCTGAGTTATACGTAACAAAACTTTTATCACTATCTAGCTTTCACTGTTACTCTAAAATCTTAAATTTACATTTTATCAATGCTTGTAAAGGCTCAAACTATAACAGTGAATAATTGTATTCATGTTGTGACATCGTTTTGCGTTGTTTTTTTAGGGACTCCAAGCTATTAGGTGTCCAGCGGGTCTGTACTTTGACATTGAGAAACAGACATGTGATTGGAAAGATGCAGTTAAAAACTGCAAGCTGAAGAATAAAGAGAGAAAAGTGAAACCTCTTTTGTACACTGATGAGCCTCTTTGCCAGGTAAGGAAAAAAAAACTTAAGTGTATAGTAAAAACTAGTTTATTGCATAGAGGAATCCTTCAACTTACAGTTATGATACTGATTAGGTAAAAATAGATTGTCATTAGAAATAGGTTACATAGAAATAATATTCCATTAATTCAAGAATCGCTTCCAGTATACATATAATTTTGAGGTATTAAACTCGAAGAGAATAGTAGCAGAATTATTAGTTAAAGAATAATAAGTTAATCAGTTTGTATAATGCAACGCTAACTATTCTTACACGTATTTAAGGTTATATATATATAAATTTAAAAAATTTACATATATATATAAATTTAAAAAATTTACATAATAATATATCGTGCTACAATAGATGTATATAATTTAGTTACCAAACAAACTCAGCCATACAAATAAAATTAGTTTTATTGTTTTCAACCATTCGGCAGGGGTTTTTTTCCTTTGGCTTTTATGTGAAAGCTCGTCCAATTTCAATGTATTAAAACAAATTGATTAATCAAATATACAAAATTTATAATAATAATAAAATATATCCCATTAAATAGTTAAATCACTTCCTTATTCTGCCATTCTGAATTTATGATTTAACGTAGATAATAATTTGATTTATCATGCTGGCGATAAAGATAATATTCCTGAGTCAGATCCAACATTTATTTCAGAGGCAATTAACACTCCTCAATCTCCCTTAAGCCTTCCTTTATCGAAAACATTAAATCAAACTGCTAATAAAACATTATTTGGCTTACTGTGAATATAGTAGGTATTTAAATTAAAAACGGCAATGTAAGTGTAAAAAAGGGTAACACGTTAGGATATATGCCTGCATTTGCTTGTGTAAGGTAAAACTAAACCAGATAAAACTGTGGTGCACCATGTTGATCATTAAACTCTTGAGGTTCGCGCTTCCCCCCCCCNTGTTTCCCAAACAAATGAAAGAGTGTATATCGAGGCGTGACATACGTTCCCCCTTACAGGATGGTTCTCTGGCCTGCGGTGATGGCAACTGTATAGAGAGAGGTCTCTTCTGTAACGGAGAGAAAGACTGCTCAGACGGATCTGATGAAAACACCTGTGGTGAGTTCTGATACCGCTTATGATTGGATGTCTTTCAGTGAAAGTACTTTCTTGTATTTTAATTTCCCCCACAGATAGTTTTGTGTGTATGATAGAGTCTAACACAATTCGTTGGGATATTTCAAGTAAATAATGTCGGTGGCTTAGTGGTAGAGAAAGTCAAACGTCCCGGGTTTGATATCCATCATTTTCAAACAATTTTGTTGTTGTTGTTATTTCCAACAAATATGTTTAACAAAAAATTATTCGATTAATATGAGAGTCCACAAAATAAATAATTCAATCATCACTTATTAAAAATTGTTCTCAGTTTTAATAAAGCTTGATTAATTAATCTTAATACTCAAACTTCTGAGACTTAATAGCTCTAGCCTTGGATAAATCAACATTTTCAATTCACATGATGCAAATTATTCTGAGTTTCTGGTTCCCAGAACCTGTAAAACCTAAAAGTATGTTGGGTATAAAAAAATAAAATCATAAATTTTAGAGTTGGGTTGAGTTCACTATTTTACGAAACCAAATCTCAAATTTACCTTCAAATCTCGTATCTTGGGAAAAATTATGAACATAAGAGGAAAAAAATATAATAGAGCACCAAAATAAATAGACACCAAGTGTTAACATTCTTTCTTTTAATCCATTCACTATAACACTCATATATTTGGTTACGTGTTAAATTTCTAGTCTGGGCTCTTTTTGCTAAGTTTATCCAATAATTATAATTGATTATGAACAACCAAAAAGCCGTATTAGAACTCGAAGAGAAATTCCTCTTGAAAGATTGCAAAAGAAAAAGTAAGTGTGATTTGATGAATGAATCCAGAATTTTCTCAGGATCCTAGCATTCCGAATATCCTCAAGGATTCAAGACACTCAGAGGATTTGAGGATTCTAAAGATTCAAGGTTTCATCCCTAATGAATTTAGCTCCCTCCTTTAAAATGTTAAACTTATTTGTGATATTAAATAAACCTAATGTATATCTTATTAAACTTTGTATTAATATATGTTTTATATTTTGAATGTTTTATTGATGGGGAGAGGCAACACAAATTTAAGCTCAATTTCTCTAGAACCATCTTTTAATAATTACTATGTAAGGATAATTTCTAAAGAAGATAAATCGTAGTGAATGATGCCATTTGGTCTTCGTATAAGCAGTATCATTAAATTATAATTATGTATTTGACAAAATTGTAAAACCTAGCTATGATTGACTATCCCTGTACAGTTACATTAAATAGAAAGGAACTTTCATTCTAAATAAAACAAAATGACTCACTCAACAGATTTTATGAGTTCAAAGATGACTTCACAACTTTCAGGAAACTAAGTTCGAATACCAAATTAATAAAAATATGAAAAGTTAGGATGAATGTTTGTTTGTGAGCTACATTTTGGTTTAGTAGGCTGGCAATTACTGAATTATTCTAAGTCATTTGATTAGTGTTCTTTCAAAGTGATGATAAGAAATGATGTGGAAATTAAAAAAAAACTCATACGTATCTAATCAGGGATCGATCAACAGCCTTTTGAGCTAGGTTAAATCACTCTCATGCACATCTAACTCTGCTGGGGATATGTTATCAATAGTTTGGGATATTTTATCACCTTAATTAGTTGATTAATTAGTCAATTAGCTACCGATTTAAAATCAAACCTAATTGTATAGTATTTATTATTCATACGTTTCTATTTATTTTAATTGGACTGTACACGTTCAAAACACAATGCTATTCAGAACATAAGACACGAAATCAAACCCACGATCCCAAAGACGGGATCAAACCAAGCTCTTGAAATCCTGTAATCTGCCTCGTCAGACATTCTATCAGGGGAAATCGAACATTTTAATTTTTCAAATTGTTTTGGGATTATGATGTGTGTGTGTGTGTGTGTGTGTGTGTGTGTGTGTGTGTGTGTGTGTGTGTGNGAAGAAGATGGGGGGTGTTGGTGAGGGGGCAGTTTTAGAACAAGTGAAACTTTGCGCCGAGCTAATAAAGTGACAGTCGATGCCACCATACACATACACATACACACGCACACACTTTCTATCAAGCGACTGAAGCAGATTCCAAATAAATAACTTTCTTCGTCTGTGCTCACTAAGAGCTGACTAAACAGGGTGTGGTGGGCTTGGCTCCTGCAACCTCGTCAACAGCCATCCGACCACTTTCCATCCATCGCCTTCTCTCTCCCACCCTTCCCTCTTCTCCTCTTTTCAAAGTAAAAACCTCTTCAGCATCCCGTCCCCTCTAAGAAGGACCTTCAATCATATCTGGACCAAGGTACATGTGTTCTCACCATTGTGTTCCATAAAGATTTAGAAGGTGGGAACAATTTTTTGTTTTGTTTTTTATTCTTTGCGAGAATGCAAAGTTTCTCTTGAGTACAATGAATTTAACCTTGTCTGAAAAGAAAGGAGGTTCCGGGTTCAGTGTGTGGCTAGGCTACAAATATTGATGGTTATGAAACATGGTCTCTTGCCTTAAATAACGAGAGGGAAAAAAAAGTGGAACTAGTAGCTTTTTGGCTGTCGGATGAGGCTCTTTCTATGAAAATTGTATTGTAGAAGCAAGTTTAAAAAAAAAGTTAGCGGTAATTTTAAAAACATCTCTCTTTTATATAGAAACATAAAGTTTTTAGTTACAGAACGTGTAGCTATTAATGGCTGTTATAACATAGTTTTACTGTAATTAAATGTTGTGAAATGTATTTGCTATCAACTACGATAGCTAAAGGCACTAATTTTCTCAATGCAGTTTTCTTGTTTTTTTTATTCAAGACCAGTTAAGGAAATATTAGTCGGATTAATAAACAAAGTTTTTTTTACCGCGTCTTATTACCTGTTCATATAATACGCATACATAATAATTACACTTATATGATATAAATGACCGAAGTTTTTATTTTTAGCACCACGTATTACTACTCATTAGAGTTATACTCTATCATGAAAGTTGAATTTCAAAGCAAATACATCTGTGTTTGCGTGGAATTAGAGTGGAAAACAAGATAAACTAAACGACATCCTAGATGGATTCGAACCCCGACCTCCCTGCCCCCGGTGGAGTATACTAAATAAGCTTAATATTTAGACCACGTGCTCAAATGTGTGGGTACTTATATCATAGAATATATTCAAACATAAATCAGGTAAATTTTATATTAATCAGTAACTCATTAACGTGGCTATAGAACTATTATATATCTATATTTATTTATATTAATAATATTTATGATAATAATTTCATATTTATATATATATATATATACACCCATATATATAAGGGTGTGTATGTGTGTGTATGTACACGTGCATGTGAAAGAGAGAGATAGACAATGTCGAGTGAACACGAGCCACACCTAAGGACGAATCGGATTTCCTTAAGGTGTTGTTGATTGTTGTTTAAAGTGGTAAAACAGCGGAATACCGACCTAAATGGCTTTCTCTAAGAAAATATTGGCTAAACAGACTCTCGACAGTGAAAAACATAGCGGCTATAAATTCCAAAGATAATAAAGAATAAGTTTTTTTTATATTCATACAATATTCAAGTAGAGAAATAATAGTGGAAAGATAGAGGAAAATGAAAACATTTTACTAAACTGAGCCGGTCAAGGGCTTGAAACATTTAATGATGATTCTAATCAAAGCCACATTCACTCACTCGTTTGAAGTTGTATAGCTGCATACTATTATCGTTCGTTTTTAAATAAGTCAATTAATTAAACTACACTTTGGGAGAAAATATCTCCCTTACTGAACAAGGTAGAGTTGAAACCCAGCCTGTTGAGTCTGAATAAAAAACACTATATAGAAATTTTATTTGTAATGTTTATTTTATTTCAATTTTATTTCCTTTGTATTATGAAACTTAAAATAATTAAATATAATCATATTAGCATCGTGGTCGTTTCATTTTATTGAGCAAAGTAATGAATATTTTCAAATAACAATTTTAAAGGAATCGTTGTAATATGGGCTATATGTAGGGGCAGCTTCACTAGAGGTAAACGCAATCAGCATTACTATTGCGTGTTTGATTTAAATTTATAAAGCTGTATCATATTATTAAGTACATTTTAATTAATGTAATGGTAAACAAAAGACAATCGCGTTGATGTTGCATACATTTTATGAAAATTTCAATACATAAAAGTTGTGAAGGAGGAGTTCCTATAAAATATGCCAAAGATTTTTTTAGTAGGAAAATATAACTTACATTTCCTAATCACATGTCTCACGATTATCTTAGCTTAGCATCTATACCTTGATTTTCATATAAGTCCATTTTAGAAAATAGATTTTTCTCGCAACAAGCATTGATAATGTTTTAATATATTACAATATTATTAATATGGGTATCTATAATAATAAAAGGAAGTGTTTGTTTGTGTGAGATGCCCAGCCAAATCGACGGCACGCAGAAAACTGAAATTTTTAACATGAGTAGTTGGAAGGGGGTCCAAATTCACCTCGAAGCTGGATTTTAAAATTTTTAAATAGCTTTTTGATTAGGCTATTTTTAACAAATTTTTGAAGAAAATATTGTTAATCTGATACTTAAATTCTCATGGAAAATCTCGTATCATGGGGGGAAGGGAGGCTTATATGATTCTTATACAACAGTGGGTCACGAGCAACGCCATGCGGGATTGCTGGTAGATAATATATATCAAAAGATATATATGAATATCACATGACTTAACGTATGAATATGTGAAAGTAGATCTAATAGCTTTTCTAGCTGTCAACAAGTTCCTGTGAAAATCAAGGTAGACCATAGATGTTTTCTTTATAAAAAAAAAATGATTCTGAAACAAGCACATATACTCGTACAGTTGTTATGCGAAATTATTCGTATTTAACCTATACTTTCTACATTTAGTGACTATAATAGCACACTATTTACAAAATAAATTTTAAAACAGACACAACCTCCACTACTGTGGCCGACAATTCATCACTGCAAAAGTGTAAATTTCAATTTTTATCAGTGATCAATGTTAAGATCGATAAGACCCTTACCCGCTTCGGTGGCCGTATGGTCTAACGCACTACTCTCGCAGTAGACTAGACTGCCGATAACGGGAGATCGAGGTTCGAATCTCGGTCGTGTGTACTGAGGGTGATTTTTCCTAAATGGATTCCCACTCTCCCTACACTTGAATGCGGGTACATTTACTTAAAATATAATCTTCCTAATCCCTAAATATCCTAGCGTAATTATTACAGAAGCCTATAACCTGAACGAGTAGTAAGACGCGGTGCTAAAAAATAACAAATAAATACCCGTGCTATTAAGTTAGCTGAGAAGTAATACCAATATCATTACTTAATATCATCAATGGTGCACCTTAGAATAGAACTAGCACCCTCTTATGGCCTTTTATTAGCCACTATAATCTCTTATCCTCAAGGACATAATTCAAATATCGAAAAAGAAAATGGCGTGGCTAGTCCGAGCAAGGCTTTTCATTGCGTCAAGCAGGTAGAAAAAAAACCTTTTCATTTTATTTATATCGACTCAGTTGTTGATAAATTTAAAAACCACTTGTCATAAATTTAAAATTCCACTTATTTTATAGTAATTTGTCATTCCTCATAAGGAAAGTTAAAGTAACACTATTCTTATATTTTTAAAATTGTCATCTTTGTAACAAATTATATTAGTATTTAAAATATAGATATTTCAAGCATATCCATGCATGACAACTTGACTTTCAATATGAGCTAATCTTAAACAACAGTTAAAATCCAACACCATAGCCACAATCAGTGGGGTTGGGGTAAAACCCTACATGGGTGTTACCTTATTGTAATCGTTACGTGGAATTGAACCTGCTTCCTCTATACCTATGCTTCACCTCTATTAATACTTAGTAAAAGTGGGCTCATGCGTTGTTTTAAAACCCCGCCCATGAATTACATCTTCACCAGCTGAAAAAAAAACATAACATTCTAATCTTACGACATTAATTCAACATTCCCTCAAGAGCTTTTTTTTTTGCACGCTTCTTGAAGATGTTGTGAAAAGCACTTTTAAAACTGGTTTTCATAGAAGACTTTCAATTTTCTCCTCCTTTTTGTCCTTGTATTGATTGATTTATAGATAGTGTTCTTATATCAATTTATTTATTTATTTTAAAATCAACACCTGTCCCTTTATGACGGCCCTCACCACAAAAACATGATATTTTATTTATGTCATAATTAGGTATGCTTTAATACTACCCAGTGTTATGGTTATTTTCAATACATCCCAAAGTAATTTTGGTACCCGAAAGTCCCAAGTAAAAGAGAACAACTTCAAGTTCACTAAGATTAAGTCTTCATCCAAGTCGGTATTCACACTCTTGGACCTTTAGATCATTGGTTCTCAAACTGGGGTACGAGCCGCCCAAGGGGTATGTGCGTGACTTTCAGAGGGTACGCAAACAACCCCCAAGAGAAAGTGGGCAAAATGACAAGAGAACCAAACGGGATTTTTTTAAGCAACTAAGAGAAATTTTCCCCTTTGATTACCTGACATTTTTTATCTGGGAAGATTTAATCGAAGGTGTACATTGGACTCTTAGTCATGACCAAGGGGTACGGTCTATAATGAAGTTTGAGAACTACTGCTGTAGTTAATTAACTAGAAATTTATTACCTCTACTACATACGTAAATAAATCTAAAGCATCTCTTCTAATAGGCTTTTTGTTTCGATTAACTTTAATGCATTCTGATTATCATCATCTTAAATCATCTCAAAATAGGATTATGAAGGGTGATGACTTTTCAAAAGATATAGTGAAAATATACAATAAAAATATATAAGCACACTCAATTTATCCAGGTGGAGCTCAGCATCATTTTAACTAAGATTTTATATTTTTCTGCGTCGAGAAAATACTCCAAGCTGAAGTCAAAGGACACCTGTTGAAACAAGTTCCGAAGCAAATAATTAAAATATATTATTCTAGCCTTGAATTGAAGCTTCAACGTCACCTACCCATAAACGTGTTTTTGAAGTTGTGTGACATGTTTGTACACTCCTTTTTTTGTGTATATTTATCTCAAGGTAACGCGAAGGGCATAAGAAAAAAACTTATAAGCCAATAGATGGACACACTACATTTACAAACACTTTTATTCTCTTCTGGTTGTTAAATAGAACGATAGGCTTTAAATTATATTCTTCATCGCAGATTTATTATTATTCAAATATTATTTTTAACTGAATAAGTAGTTGTTCATTGCGTTTCTTAATATTCATCATCAACTTTTTCCAGCCTGTTTCCGGTTAAGTTTAGTAAAATGCCTCCATCTATCTCTTCCCTTCCAACACTCTTATTTCTTTATTTGCTTTCATTACTCTCTATTCACTCGCATACTTGATGTTACCTCAACCTCCTATCTTTCTTTTTTTTTCCTCTTTTGTAGCCTTTTACTTACGTACTTCATCTCCTTTACTCTCCTCGGGATTATTTTATTTTACACATTCATTACATGAGCATACCATCTCAGCCTTGCTTCCTCTACTGTCTCATGTACTCCCTGTACCCCAACTCTTGCCTGGTCAACTTAATTCCTAATCCTGTATCTCCAGGTGACAACTCAAAAACGTAATTACCATGGCATAATATTATAGCTTAATCTATGAATTACTTATTGATCCGAAAGCTTACCAGAGGTTGTGAAAGATCATGTCCTTGTAGTATTAAGAACCTTACATTCATGAAAAGGTGAAATTATCTAATTTCAAACTACGTTTCACACGGAATAATAAACAAATAGTAAACTTTAACGTGGTCACAAAAGAACATTTTAGGAAAATTGGGAATTTTTTAGTGGGTTTGTAGCTTTACGATTAACATTTTCATTAGAAATACCACATTTTAAGGATGTATTGCTGTAAGTAGGTGGCACACACCACAAATAATTCATCTGTTACAACTTTTTTAGTGTACTTCATTGTAACTATGTTTCAAATCATTCTTTTTTTCGTATCAGTTTAGGTAATCTCCCGAAAGAGTAGTGTTAATGACTTCGTTTAGAATTTTGTAATTCTACCGAGAGAGAAGGCGGATGTTTTACTATACATCCAGCCGACGATGAAGCACGCCTTGGTGAAGGGAAAGTAGTCAGGATCTGAGACCCCGCCTATTGATGTCATCTCATTCGGTTATGGTATTTTTGTGAATGTTACAAACATGCTCACTAAAGACCTTGAGCAATACCTTGCACTCTGTCTCGAGGTCCACACCTAAAAGGCGGATCAATGGAGTCATCTCTTTTTTTTTTTTTTTACAAAATTTTTTTTCCCCTTACATATTAAATGACTTAGCAACTAGTTAAACCTGACACGAACCTGACACTACTCGCTCGTTGGCTGTCTGGTTAGCTTCTCATTGGTTGCGACATAACCAAACGACCTACTTGTCTCCCCTCATATACTTCCCTGTATTACTTGAAGTGAAACTTTGCATAACGTTTACACTTTGGCCACATCTTATAATCTGCACCATAGTGGTAGGGAGGCTTGCTACTTTTCAGGATAGACGTAGTGTACATATATTCTAACCACAGATAGGATATTAATCGAGAACCAACTTGAAAATATCACTATGGTAAAATCCCGTTGTTTCGTTGTAGTCTCCAAGAGTAATGATTTTTTTTTATTGTTTTAAAGATATTAATTCAATTTAATGTTCCTATTTTACATAACAAATAATATATATTATTTGTTCTTAAGGCCATTTGAAAACTTTTGTATGGACTAATGACCATGGTCATGCCTGAAACTTATTTTAGGGGGTCTGCGGCTTCTGCTGGCAGTGGATAGTGGTATAGATAGACCCTAGACCCACAACAGGATTTGGAGAGGGACTAGTTTTAACAATTAATTCACCTTAAAATAATTTAAAGTTTTAAAAAACATGATTGGTGTTTTAGGTGTTAAGGTTTTACAATACTCCTATAAGATACTACTCAAATGTTCATATAAAGAGCTCTTTAGAAAATACAAACTTTTTTTTCTTCGACAATTTATACAATTTTACTATTCTATTAGTGTTATTTTACACGTAGTCTATTAGCAATATATATCAAAATTGACATTTGAATAAAACGTGGCTTGAAATATAAATACATGAACGTATGTATAGTAATTTTTATAGCCGTCAGATAAAGTTATTCCTATGAATGTTTGACTGTGACGTAGGCAAGGCAGATAAATACAAAACTACTATATTAAATATGCTTTAGGAAGGGGGTTAAACATCCCAAAACACAAACACCCTATCTTGATAAGACTTTGCTAATTATTATTTTATTTAAAAAAAATACTATGGTGCAAACGAACACTCTCCTCATATTTCCAACTTTTCCATCTCTTTTAGATAACGACAACGACCCTAATCGGGCACCGCCCTGCGACCCGGCGGTGTGCGTCCTACCCGACTGTTTCTGTTCCGAGGACGGGACGACCATCCCTGGGGACCTCCCTGCCAAAGACGTTCCTCAGATGATTACCATCACGTTCGACGACGCCATCAACAACAACAACATCGAGCTGTACAAGGAGATGTTCAACGGCAAACGGAAGAACCCTAACGGTTGTGACATCAAGGCGACGTTCTTCGTGTCCCACAAGTATTCCAACTACTCTGCCGTCCAGGAGACGCACAGGAAGGGTCACGAGATCGCCGTGCACTCCATCACGTAAGTCTTACCAATCCACTTATCTTATGTGACTTACTTAACCTTTGTCCTCATTATGACCCTCAAGAAGGTTAGAAAATACCATAACCAACATGTTTAATGTGTATATATATATATATATATATATAT
>CABFOW010000186.1:262418-338738 GCA_902141385.1 Timema californicum
GGGGGGGGTGTTTCTTAAAATTGTTTTCCACTCTCCCTCCCCGCAAATGCAGGTTCACTTCTTATAAATTCAACCTTCCCAATTCTCAATCCATTAGAGAAATTAGTACTTAAGTGTATAACCCGAACGGGTAGTAAGACGCGGTGCTAAATAATAATAATAATAATAATAATAATAATGCCGATGGAGTAATATTTAGTTTTAGTTGTGTAAAAAAAAGAATGTGTAGTAAGAATAGTTCATAATATTACTAGTTATATTATACACAAGGGTGGTTAATGACTTAATAAAATGGCGGCCGAATGGTATAAGGCGTCACTCTGGCGTTAGACTGGCTTGCTGAAAACTGGTAGATCGGGGTTCGAGTTCTGGCTGGATCTAATGAGGGTGGTCTTTCCTAAATGGATTCCTACTCTACTTCCACGCAAATGCGTGTGTATTACATCTAAAATATTTCCTTCCTCATCCCTACCCCATTAGAATAATGATCATAAATGCATATAACCTGAATAGGTAGTAAGACGTAGTTATAAAAAAAAAGGGCAAAGGATGAGAAAGTTAGATTTAAAAAGCACCCGCATTAGCTTGGAGAGTGAAAATCCCATATGGAAAACACCACCTAGTCCAGCCAGTTGGAGAGTGAACACCGACCCCTTACGTCACCGACAGTTCGGTTTAGAACGAGAGTGACTCTTAAGACTATGTGACCGCTGATACGGGCTCATTTATACCAACGAATTAAAATTTCGAAGCTAAAATAATAGTATATGAAGGATGAATTTTAAATCACCGTATGAAAGCTCATCTAGGGAAAGTATGGTAAGCTCCACTGGACACATTTCCTGTTTTACCGGTTTGGTTCAAGTCAGGTTACAGTAAGTTGCACTGAACGCTAACCTAAACCTATTTCTCAGTTCTCGTTCGGTACTCCTAGCGATGTGGCATAATTTTTCTCCCGCGGTTTATATAGGTAATATTATTAGTTTTCACTGTGCTTGAACTTGAAGGCAAGGGGTTCAATCCTGACCCGATGAAAGTATTCAGTTAGGTCGCTAATAGCCTTGGCCGATGAAACCAGTCAATCGCAGGTGTCTTTGTTTGACATTTGATCAAACCTTTCTACAGACCCGAGGTTGCAACTTTCCCTTTCCTCTAGTGAGATTTGAAAAGTATTGAGAAATATCAAAGTCACCCCTTACGTCATTATGATATTTATGTTATACTTCCTATAAAATAGGTCTATCATTCTATGTGTTTCATGTAGGTCTATATAAACTCATTACTTTAAAAGCTTTAGTACTTTTATGGTGTATTGATAGTTTTCATTTATCTCTTACAAATCCACTGTAAATGCCATCACATACCTCATCTTTTGCATATGCACTTTTCTGCTTTATTTGTATTGTATTGATTGTAAAAATTTCCTCTGCTCTGACCTAATTGTATATAATCACTCTTTGTATTAAAACAAAACAAAATTCACACCCAAAATGTAACATTAATTACATATTTGGTTAAAATACATTAAGTAACCTTCAGTAATTAATTTCAGTGCATAAAATAATTGAGAGAAACATAGTATTTAGAGTAACACTAATAGCTAGATGTTTCAGTAAGATTTTATATTTAAAAAAGTATTTCTGGTCATATAGTTTCTAAAGGCCAACCCGAGTCAACGAGATAAAGTATCTAGATGGGCTAATCGATATGCATGGTTGCTATGAATTGAAAGTCAGACTACATGATAATCAATGATGACAAGCAAGGAGGATTATACGAAAATGCTTACTTTTACGGCAAGCTCAGACCCAAGCAAATAAGATTGCGGATTCCTGTATTTACCTCCTTGTTTCTTACTATTGGCTCCCATGATGTTCTTTAATTCACGGTATGACCATTTGGGAGCTCTGATGTAGTCTTGACAGCCCCTCTAAATGCTATGCCTCGTAGCTTCAATTAAATCCAATATAAACTGTTTCATGGTAAAGTTCATAAGAAAACAGTTTTCAGTTTTATTATTATTTAATGATTTTTTACTTAACTGACAGGAAAGGACACGAGACGGCTTCTCATCTCACAACGTGAGTTCTACAGATTGGAATACATTGTTTCTTTCAACCTTCGCTAATATCTTCAACTGCTTGCCGTATTTTTTCTGCTCAATGGTCTACTTAACTAATACAACACTATTCTTTCCTTTCCAAGACTAATGAAGTTCTCACAAAACGGCAGAACCAGGAAGAACTGTGTCACTGTGCTAATTCCATTCAAGTTTAAAACTCCTGGTATTCAGCGCGTAACGTAGTGGAAAGGAAATGGGATGTCATGAAGAGGTTCCGCTGTCACTCTTTAGATGAATTCTTTCTTGATATTTTCAGCTTATGGGAGAAGATTCAGTCAATCAGAAAAAAATAGACATAGATATTTGGGAAACATAAAGGGTTGATTTTACTGATCATTGGTTACTGATAATATATATTAGTAACATTAATGATTGTCACAAATTATAAAATATAATCTCTCGATTTTCTGTAACTTTATTTTAAAGTAATTATTAGGGCTTATAACTACTTAAACATAAATGATAAGAAAAAATTATTATACCTGCGCATTAAGTTAATGTTTAATATCGAGTGGGGTTTTTTCACTCAAGGTTAACATTGTTGACTATAAGGTTGTATGCCCACAATGACCTACGAAGATTAATTTTAGTATCAAGATTGTTCTAAAAAACAAAGTACGTCCCAAAAGAAATTTATTTCATTCACTTCTCAAACGTAGCTCCATTAAATCTCCTTCTAACTCTGCTAGTTTTCCTATATTTTTACCAATGCACGTTTGTTTGTAGTTTCAATCTTCAAAAGTAAACGTATTTCTAATACACAAATAAAGTAGATACATTTAGGTGGAACAAAAAATAAAACTGTTGATACAATTAGTATTTTATTATGAGGGAATCCTTTCCATTTGAATTGGAAGAAAACAAAGCCTCTTCTCTCTATTTTGTGTATAAAAAAATAACTCAACAAACCTTTCCACGACGCGACGCGCCTCTTTAACTGGATTTCTCTTCTGAATGAAAATAAAAATCCAAAATTCTTTTTTTATTCATACTGGAAAAATAATATGTCCTTAAATTAAAAAGAAATCTTCTTTCCTTGTGAAAGTGTTAGAAACCACTGGAACAACAACTAAAATTATGTAAAAAATTAAGCATGCTAGTTTAAAATTAATACTCAAAAATGTTCCTCTTCTGGTAATAAATGGACTTTTTTAAATATTGTGTCTAATACATAACAAATTAAATAATAGTATTGTCAATAATAATTAAATGTGGACGTGAAATAACAATAATACAAAATCTAGTTCATTTAGTATACGTCATGCATAGCATGGAAACGTGTAGCATATATTTGGACTGCCAGGGTTCGTGCATTAAGCTAGACAAGGCGTGTGTGGGATTTGCCCCCAGCAGATAATTTCATTTTTTAAATAGTTTTTATTTGTAATGGTTTCCTTTAGTGGGGTTTTGTTGATTGGTTATCAATGTGAACAATTAATTTACTTACGGGACATGGAAGTTTAAGTTTTATTATAGTCAGCTACAACAATTTTTAATAAGGATGGGAAATCTTGTGCTGAAAAAAATCACTGCCACGTTCAGGTGGTAGGGATCGAACATCGCCAATTACATCATAGGCAGATATACTATCCGTGCGGCCACTATTTCTGGTTTTAAACACGTAGTTGGAACGTTTTGTTATTCATAAATTACTTAAAATTAGATATTGGACACGTTTATAGTGTAAACGGGATCATTGGATGCCCAAACCTCCTTAACTACATCTCAAAGAAAACAGCCCTTTGATGAATATAGATCTTAAGCAGATTTTTAAAACTATAAAACAATTCTCTTTTTTTTTTAGGCATAACGACGATGAACAATTCTGGAGCAATGCAACGGTTGACGACTGGGCCAAGGAGATGGCTGGAACAAGGATCATCGTCGAGAAGTTCGCCAACATCAGTGACAACAGTGTGGTTGGTGTGCGCGCGCCCTACCTTCGTGTAGGTGGCAACAATCAGTTCACCATGATGGAGGAACAAGCCTTCCTTTACGACTCCACGATCACCGCCCCTCTGTCCAACCCACCTCTCTGGCCATACACCATGTACTTCAGGATGCCCCACAGGTGCCACGGCAACCTTCAGCACTGCCCCACCCGCAGTCATGCCGTCTGGGAGATGGTAATGAACGAGCTCGACCGCAGGGAAGACCCTCAGTTTGATGAATACCTGCCAGGCTGTGCCATGGTGGACTCCTGCTCCAACATCCTCAGTGGTGACCAGTTCTACAACTTCCTCAACCACAACTTCGACCGCCACTACGAGAAGAATCGCGCGCCTCTTGGTCTCTACTTCCACGCCGCTTGGTTAAAGAACAACCCAGAGTACCTTGACGCTTTCCTGTATTGGATCGATGAGATCCTCGCCAACCACAATGACGTGTACTTTGTGACGATGACCCAGGTTATCCAATGGATCCAGAACCCGCGCACTGTAACAGAGGTGAAGAACTTTGAGCCTTGGAGGGAGAAGTGCTCCGTCGAAGGCAAACCATCGTGTTGGGTGCCCCATTCTTGCAAGCTCACGAGCAAGGAGATTCCCGGGGAAACCATCAACTTGCAGACATGTGTTCGTTGTCCCAACAACTACCCATGGCTCAACGACCCAACCGGAGACGGGTTCTTCTAAGTCATCATCTTGATAATTTTATTAGTCATATCACGTTCACTCATAAAACAACTTGCCTTCTTCCCATCCTTCATCCAGTTGCCTTTCTATTAACGTAACTACATTATACATGTAACAAAAGACTTATTCCTTTCAGATTAAACTAGAATTTGTTTGTAGATACACGACTTTTTAATGCATTTAAATAATCCTTTATTAGTTTCATAACAATTTGTAAAGCAACAGTATATTTTTGCAATAACTATTGATCATTTTTTGTATGTGTGTGTTTCGTGGTCATTCATGACTTCTCATGCATAACCAAAAACTTCCACTTGTACCAAGACTTGAAAAAGTGAGACTCATTTAACCGTTAGGTAAAAAAAAATCATAACCTGTTTGAAATAGCACATGGGATATTAGCAATATCGCGCGTTACGTCATGCCAAGTGGTTGTTGTGCAAAGGGTTAAGGCACTGAGTGACTCAAGATTCTTTCTCTCTGGGAAAGTTCCTGAAATTCGTCCTGCGGAAAGGGTCCGAAATTCGAGGCCGGGACAAAGTCAATTTACCCATCGATAGTATAAGAGCTATTGTTGTGGGGACAATATTACAAGAAGTAAATATTCATATTATAAAACAAGTTAATAATTAGGGCGAACATTAAGTCTCGCAACGTGAAGGAGCTAAGAACACAAATATTTAATGCATAATATTAAGCGGACATTGATGGAGAATAAATTCAAAGAGTAGTTCTGAAACAAGTAAACTTGCAGTCCTGTCACTGGAGGGCTATAATTATTTAATGACTGTGATGTACTTGTTTACTCTATGCAAATTTTGTAATGTTTTTAGAGCGTGCCCAGATGCTCAATGGACAGTCAAATAACGGAAAATATTTGTTTTTGACAATTTAAAAATAAATTGTGTCTAAAATTAAACATGTGTGTTTTATTTCAATGTCTTTTCTCACTAATAAGTAAGGTTTCCATTATTAATGGCTACGCATATTTAACTCTACGCACTATTTCAAACCTAGTTAATAACCAATAGACTTATTAAATAATCAATTATTTCACTTATGCATAGTTAAAAAATTAGAAATAACTATATTAAATGTGTCCAAATAAAATGAACTACATAAAAATATTTTTTTCATTTCTATGGGAGGATTTTCACTGTTGTCGAAGTGGTAGATTTCCTTATGAGGAAATTCACATTATTTTATAGAATACACATAAGTAGAAATTCACCAGATACAGAAAATTGCATTTATAATTTTTCAAGGTGAACTGAGTTATACTTTAGTTACAGATTACTCGTCCTCTCTCCAAGCTAATACTATCTTATTTTAAAACCTATTCATAAGTCCCCCCCCCCCTTTACTTTAGTATAAGTTGAGGGTGATCCAAACATTTGGTTAGATGGGTACTAGGCCTAGTAAAAATATACAAGACAGGTGAGTAAAAAACTTCCTTAATGTTTATAAACCCGCCTCGGTGGCGTAGTTTGCTAACGCTCTTGTCGTGTTGAGCCAGATTGCCGAGGACGGGGAGATCGAGGTTCGAATCTCTGTCCGGTTGAACTGGGGATGGTTTTTCCTAAATGATTTTCCACTCTCCCTCCACGCAAATGCGGGTTAATTTCCTCTAATTCATCCTTCCTAAACCATTAGCGTAATTAGTACTTATAGCGTATAGCCTGAACGGGTAGTAATACGCGGTGCTAAATAATAATAATAATAATAATAATAAAAATTATAAATGAAATTTCGTATAGTCATTTTTTTAATAAAAAGTAATTCAAAAGATCCCAGGTGTAACCTGTAATTAATGTTATTCCTGATTTGTGTGCGTGATTGGCTCACCGTGGCGTCTCAGCAGAGATCGTGGAATCGATCCTGTGACAGAGTGAGTAGTCATGCTGGAGAGTTGCGGACTTACATAACTGTAACAGTAGCAGGGGGCCATGCACCACCCGGAATCTTTTATAAATTGTATAATGTGACCATATGACAGTTCAACAGTTAGCTGTTCCCTAAAATATTAATTATTTTCTCTAATACGGAAAAATAAAATGGCCTTAGAGTCAAAATTATAAAATTAGGCACATAATTAGGTGTTACACTAATAATCTAAATTAATGCTGCCCTACATAGACTCTCACCCACTTTTATCTTAAAATAAATATACATCTTTGTCCACAAAATAATCAAATTAATTTCCAAAGAGCCGAATTTAAAAGTATATATATTTGCGTATAGCTCATAAATTATTTGGTTTATAAAAATATATTTCAAGTAAAATATTTTTATCTTCAATAGTACTAAAATTTTACAGCGGTAAATTATTACGTATCTCAAATAGTTGCGGAGAAATAATTAAAATTGGAGAATTTCCCGGACGTAAAGTACATTCAAAGTCATTTTTATGAGAAAGTGAGAATTTCCATCACGTTTATAATAACAAACAATTCTTGGATAAAAGATCTAATCAAAATGGTTAGAGTGAATGTCATTCAGTTGTGTCCAGTAATCGTGGTACGTATAGGTGTTTTCAAAATTCCAGAATCTTCCTCAAAGTGGAATTTATTTATAGTGAATTAAGCTAAATATTTAGACAGCACTAACAACGTTCTGTTTATATTTTCCCGAATAAACAGGGTCTGAAGATTCGTTGAATTGTAAGGTGGCGTTGCTATGAGTAAACATGTGAAGGGGATGTGTTATACACGGTTAGGACACATATGAAACCAGGCGTGGCCGGCCGTGTGTGTCCCTCATAGTAATGAGTTGTTTTTATGTTAAGGCAGTTAACACGCATGGGCTACTAACGATTGAAAGTAAGAAAAACATAGCGGAAATGGTTGCAATAAATATTATAACCACAACAAAAAGAAGCCCATGGGCTAAATAAGTATTTTAGTAAATTAAGGGTTATTTGACTTGCAATTTCGACACACAGATTTATATTAGCATAATTTGAAAACTAGCTTGACCTACTATCATAACAATAAGCACTCTCAAGCATACTTAAATATTTTATAGCTCTAGGAACTTGAAAGTTCGTACACAAGTACGCCACCTATCCCTATCTTGAGCTAGTTTTATCCAGTCCACCTCATTACACTCTATCCCTATCTTGAGCTAGTTATATATAGTTCACCTCATTACACTCTATCCCTATCTTGAGCTAGTTATATCCAGTCCACCTCATTACACTCTATCCCTATCTTGAGCATAGTTTTATCCAGTCAACCTCATTACACTCTACCCCTATCTTGAGCTAGTTTTATCCAACCCACCTCATTACACCCTATCACTTTCAGTTCAATTCTAATATTATCCACCCACCTGCTTCTAGGCCTTCCCGATAGTCTATATCCATTGGGTTTGCCAATCAAGACCTTGAACAAGGTTCTAGAATCTCCCATTCACACTGCATATCCTGTCCACCGTTATTTGCAAGATTTTACTATCCTAAAAACTTATTTTGATGATTACATCATTATATAACCTTCTCCACTCCTCAATATCTTCATCCTTTTTTTTTAAATTAAAGAACTTCCTAAGAACCTTGTTTTCAAACACCCTAAATTTGTTTCCATCGTGTATGGTGATGAGATCACGTTTCATAGCCATAGAGAACGGCCGCTAAAATTATGATTTTATATATTAGCACTGTCAAGCTCAGTATCAGTTATTACATTAATTGGTAGTAGGACAAACGCTTACAAAAATTTTTTAAATTATTGTATCTGATACTTAGGACTATATACAAGTAAATCTAGTAACTTTTCTAGTTTTCATATATTACCTTTCCTATGAAAATTTGTTGCAATGTTATGGTTATATTCAAGATAGTGTTTTAGTCACTGTGTCTATTAGAAATCATAATTCTGGCATACCACTAGATGAGATGATAAACTCCAAGAAAAAGTGTTAGCCACAAGTTCGTTTAGTTTGGATTTGTTTAACTTCTTTTGGTGCACCATTTTGAATCCAGAGGAATCAACACTTTAAAAAATTACGTCTAGCATCTATCTTCACTTAACTTATGTTTTTTGGGGAAATGTTCATTTTCAAAGGTTAATATATCATTATATTAAACCATTAACTCTAGTTTTAAATAAGTAAGATGTTCCATATCTCCCACATCAACCCACTGCAAAAGATGTAAGCATTCTACATCAGCCATTTCCCCACTTACCAGAGACAGACCTGCATGATTACATATCTTGCACTAAACGATCCATTTATTTTAGCTTTACCATATAATCTAGGTGCTAACAATGACTTGAACTACCATAACTCAGAGAACGTGATGAGGAACATGCAAATTTTGTAAATGTGATTAAAGCTAATTATTTCTGGTCAACAATCACTGTATCATGATACTAACTCAAACATGTATTTGGTTTGTAGCTCTACATAAACACCCACCGGTGTTTACGTGGTCTAAGGAGTTAATCTTACAGTAGACTGAATTGCCGGTGACGGGGAGGTCAAGAATCAAATCTCATCCGGGGAGGTTTAATAATGTAGTTTAAAAATGTGATTCCCCAATTCCCTATCCACGCTACTGCGGGAAAACTTCCGCAAAACCATCTTCCTTATCCTTTTCCCTTAAATAGAATGGGTAGTAGCCATAAATTAAAACCCATTGGTTTTAAATAAGAGCGCAAATATACATGTTATGCGATAAGCGTTCCTTCTACCACTATTCAGTATAAAAAATAATCAAGCATTTTTTTCTCTGCATTCATTATTTCCATTGCTTAGACTTTAAAGAGGTCCATACGTAGATGATTTAGTTTTGTTAGGTAATAATTAGGAAGCTGTTGCAAGAAATGCACTCGTTTCGTTAGAGGCTGGTGATAAAATCAGTTTATAAGTGACCGCTGATAAAACAAAGTATGTGATCACACATAGAACACAAATTGAGGACGATAATTGAGAGATGTCTGTGAACAACCTATCATTTGATTTCGTTAATGAGTTTAAATATTAATGAAGAATGCTAACTAGCAATAACGAAATTAGAGTGACAATTAGGTAAACAATATAGTCGAAATGAATGCTACTATTCGGTCAGTAAGTTGTAGACCTCTCTATTAATGTCAAGGAATGTAAAACTTAGTATGTACAAAACTATAGTTTTACTGGTTGTTCTCTATTAGTTTGAAATAATGGTATCTTACGGGAGTCTTACCTTACATGATGAAAACCTACTTAAAGTGTTCGAAAACAAGGTGCTTGAGAAGATATTTGCTCCAAAATGAGATGAATATATTGGGGAGTGGTGAAGGGTATATAATGATGTCCTCATAAAAAGACATTCATAAGATAATACAATCTTACAGATAACGGTGGGAAGGATATGCAGTGTGAATGGGAGATTCTAGAACCTTGTTCAAGGTCTTGATTGGTAAACCCAATGGGAAAATATCATTGGGAAGGCCTGGATTTAGTTGAGAGGATAACATTATAATGGACCTTAAAGATATAGGTTGTAATGAGGTGTACCGTATAGAACTAGCTCAAGAAGGGATATTATGTAATGAGGTGTACCGTATGGAACTAGCTCAAGAAGGGATGGGGTGTAGTTATACTGGATATAACTAGCTCAAGATAGGGATAGGTGGCGTACTTTTGTAAATATGGCAATGAACTTTCGAGTTCCTAGTGCCATAAAGTAAGTAGGTAACATATGTAATAATTTCTCAAATTGTTCAAATTGCACATTACCTCTACTTTTTGTTTAAAAAAATCTTATTTGAAAACAATTTTAGGTAAACTATTTAGAAAATTTGGTACTTTTAGTAGTGTTTCCAGATTTCAATTGGAAGAACTTTTAGATTAAATAGAAAATTAAGCGTATAACCCGAACGGGTAGTAAGACGCGGTGCTAAAAAATAAAATAAAAAATAGAAAATTACTGAAATCATCATTAATGACACAATCTCAGTAAATAATATTAAATACGTCAGCAGTAGCATAACTTGTGAAAATGGACAGCTAAAAAACCAACAGTTCTGTTTGAGAGTATATAACATTAGATTTGATACATTTTTCGATCTGTCAAATATTCTCATGGCAATTTGAATATTCGTCTTTAGATATTTAATTTTGTTATACACTTAAGATTTGTTTTTAAAGCGCGTGTAATTCCAAGCCATATACAATATTGGAGCTAAATAAGTCCTCCAGAATAAATGAATGAGACCATAACTAGCGACACTAGGAAGGAAGTACCGGTAGTCACTGAAAGCCAAGTCACCTCGCCCCAAGGCAAGGCGGGTCTAGGAAAGTGTCAGGAAATTGGAAGTGACGACATCCAAGGATAAAACCACTTAAGTCATTTGCATTGTGGTCTTGGGCGTTCTTGGCTTCGTTTATATAGCGCATGCGAGTATTTCAAATGATACTAACCAGTTGAGGCCATTCAATCCTCAGAACTCCGGCAATACTGTGGCATTATGTTTCTAAATAAGGTCTGGGTGTCTGTCCCGCGCTAAGCATCTTACTCCGCGCTTGGGATACCAGAGAGAGCTAGGATAAAGAATACATAATTAAGATTGGAATGTGAAGAACGCGAGCAAAAAAAAATTGGCCAAAATTAATCAATATCACCCTAGTAGAAATATAGTTTAATTTTCTTCACACGGTGACCTCAACAGGTGTTGAATATATAATCATGAGCTTGGAGACATTAGATGGAAAACTTTTTTAAGAAAGATAAAAGGTTGTGATAAATTCTAGGAATCTAGGATTCGGGGGCTTAACAGTCATACGTTCTTTAAGCCTCGTCAGTCTGAATTTAACTAAATTACATGCACGAGCATTTCTAGGATAGGTTAGGTTAGGTTACAGTAGGGTAGGGTAAGCTTGGTCAGGAGGAAAGCCCCAGTGGCCGGTGGGTGCTCCCAATAACACCTTCAACCCGTGTCACCACCCTCACGTAGTAATTCCCACGAGTTTCTCTCCTGTTCGCAATCTGGACATTGGATATTTAGGTGGCCATAACATTTTTTGAGTGTGTTTGCAATTCGGACGAATTTTGTACGATTCACAAGCTGAATTGCTCACGATCAGAATAAAAACTCATGGACTAGGAACAAACATGGTACTGTTGGACCACCCCCCATCTTGGTTAGAGTTGGAAAGAATCAATAATATCAGTAAAATCTCGTGAATATGTACTTAATTAGTATGAGAACTACAACAGCTAGAGGATAGCACTTGAAGGATTATTTTTTTTAAACTAATACTTCGTTTTATGCTATCCTGATCCAGAAAAAGATATTCAATGCTGAAAACCCCGAACAAAACATTCATCACACATCTAGTGGTCATTTGAAAGTAAAGCTGAAAGCACCTTTTTAAACATTCCCTCATCGCCATTCAATAGTGTATCCTCCTAAAGAGAATGTTTGAGAATTTACGAGGTTATTGCTCTACGTTTAGTTCAGTGTACTCGATGAAAGTCATTCGTTGAGATAGTTATTGGTGCGTCGTTTCACAGTCGGTAGCTCAAGTGAAGCTCTAGGACAGGGGTGATAAAGATATTTGGCCGCGGCTCGCCAAAAATATAAATGGCAGGCACATTTTTATATCACTTGCATCTCAGAAACAATTTTACATAACTGACCAGATGGACCTGTGTGCAGTTGATAGATTAATTAAAGCGTTACCCCGATTGATTATAATTAGGGCTGCATCTTACGAATATTTGAATCGTTCAATTTGTTAATGCAAGACTTAGAATGATTTTATGGAGTTGTGCCAGTGCTAAATTACACACAGGTTTTACTGATAGCTAATTATTTTGCTAATAGTTGACTTGATACATTTTTATCGCCGTTTCTTACTACCTGTTAACGTTATACGTATATATTATAATTACTATAATAGGGCAAGAATGAGGAAGGAAGCATTTCTGAGGTAATCTACTTGCATTTGCGTGGAAGGATAGTGGGAAACTATTTTAGTAAAACAACCCTGAGTATAACCAATCGAGACTATAACCTTGATATTATCGTCATCAGAGGACCAATCTCCTCACAGTGAAAGGAGAAACCCTTATTTCACAAAGATCTTTTTTTTGTCGGCTATAAATCAATTATTCAGTACCGAATTAAGCACATAAACACGCTTCATGTGTGTGGTTGGGTATACGCTAATCAATAGTGAAACCATGCAAGGTAATCTTGTTACAAAGGGTGTGCGAAACTTCTAAATGTCAAGGTCGAAACCCAAATATCCTTTCCTTCTACTTCGACACCCACAATAACCTCCGCATCTTCGAAAAAAAATTTAAAGAAGAAGAAGAAAAATTTGATAGGCTAAATTATGAACAGACTTGAAATATTTCATTTGATATCGCTTATTTCAACGCATAGTCTTTTTTAAAACAGCTATTTAACAGTATTTTATCACCAATTAGTGATTATAAATGATATCCATAATGTAATCATAGATACACATCCAGTTGTGTCACTATAAAATAATAGACTCGGACCCGTTTCAATGACCACATGGTCTAAGGCACTACTCTCGCAGTGGATTAGATTGCTGATGTCTGAGAGATCGAGGTTCGAATCTCGTTCAGGTTGACTGAGGGTGATTTTTATTCCAAAATGGTTTTCCAATTTCCCTCCACAAAAATACGAGTACACTTCCTCTTAATATAACCTTCCTAATCCTTAAAACCATCAGCGTAATTATTATATAAGCGTATAAGAACCGGTAATAAGAAGCAGTGTTAACAAATAAAATAGAGTGTGATTTGCGTTTTTCTTCAAGATGCATTAATTAAATGGTTTGAACCTAAATGTAGTAGAGGATGAGGGAATGTTTAAAAAGGTACTTTCAGCTTTACTTTCAAATGACCATTAGATGTGTGATGAATGTTTTGTTCAGGGTTTTCAGTATCGAATTTCTGTTTTGGATCAGGATAGCATAAAACGTAGTAGTTTAAAAAAAATCCTTCAAGTGCTATCTTCTAGCTGTTGTAGTTCTCATAATAATTAAAGATACAGATTCACGAGATTTTACTGATATTATTGATTCTTTCCAAACTAACCTAGATGGGGGGTGGTTCAACAGTAATGTGTACATTTTAATGTAGAACCATAGTGTAATTCGTTAGAGAGAGAAACCGCTAACCTTCCAGGCAAACAAAGTACACATATTGCAAAGTCAACGTTATATGATATGATCACATTTACGACAAATGTATTACATTTTCTTGGCGTGTCATTGGTTTAGTCACCCCTGGAGTAAGACGATGCGAGTAGGGCACTATGCCATTAGAAAAACTTCAAGTGAATATCGTAGTCATTCACTCCCTCACTTAACCTGATTAATATGTTTCGACTGTTCAACTGTTATTTTGTAGATTTTACGTCTTATTATTGAGTGATTAAACATTCACATGGTTTAATTAAGATAGTGCATAATTGACACAGTGGACATAGTATTTCGTTAACCAAGACGATTAAACAAAATATTATTTAGACGGATTAAATAGCCAAACTATTATATTTTGTTAATTATGGTTGTAGCAGCATCTAGATATCATATTCTTTAAATCGAAAAATCACACTTGGACACGGTAATCAAACTCGGGACTTTTGGCTTAGCACGTTAATGCTTTACCACTGAGCTATCCAGGAGTCTTCCCGGAATTAGGGTCATTCTTCGCTCATATTTTAAGACAGAATCTGTGATGGATGTGTGGAAATGGTCTACATTTGTGTGATCAATTAAGATCACGAGCTGTCCGATAATATCAAGATTAATTACATAACCAAGATATATTTTTAACTACGATTATAACCGCATCTAAATATCATATTCTTTAAATTCAAAAATCATACCTAGACACTGTAATCGAATCCAGGACCTTTGGCTTAGGCTTAGATATGCTAGTTTCAAGCCCAAGCCAAAGTTCCTGGGTTTGATTCCCGTGAGTGAGTATATATATATATATATCACTCGTGAAAAGTATAGGCGCATATATATATATATGCATGCGCCTATACTTTTCACGATAAAAAAAGCCAAGCCAAAGGTCCTGGGTTTGATTCCCGTGAGTGAGTATATATATATATATATATATATATATATATATATATATATATATATATATATATANGTACATTTAGTTTACCCCCTGAAAGGTTTATAAACGCATGCCTTTATATACATATATTAGGCCTATATATATATATATATGTGTGTGTTTGGGATACATCACTCGTGAAAAGTATAGGCGCATATATATATATATATATATGCGCCTATACTTTTCACGAGTGATGTATCCCAAACACACACATATATATATATATATAGGCCTAATATATGTATATAAAGGCATGCGTTTATAAACCTTTCAGGGGGTAAACTAAATGTACTGTAATTTCAAAATAAGCGGCAAATTAAAGATAAAATGCCTAAAATCGTAAAATATACTTTTAAAAAGAATCTGGGTAAAATACTTTAAAATACACATATAATTCATTCATTGTCAGGTTGTTGACCGCTGAACATGTTTCTATTGTCACACATCGCTTGTACAAAGCGGGGGATATGTTCGGATTCCACACATGTCGTCATCACACATTACACTTGGACGTGCTTGGCCCCAGATAGAAGGAATATTTTCACTTGTTTTCAGCTAACAAACTCGATTTCCAATCTATACAATGCAGTATTAAGATAAAAGTTAAAATTTTCAGTAAAATTGTTAGTTATAGAAACTAAATGCGCTTGAACATTTAAGCCTTGGATTTATTTGCGATTATTTTTTAGTTAGGAAATTAGGTTTTGTGTTTTAAAAAAATGTGTAAGTCAATGTTACGCAATATTACAGATGTTATCATAACTGAAGGGAAAATCTTAATTCCTAGCACGATTTTCGTCCAAGGAATTTATAATAGGCCTACCTTTAAAAATATTATAATAGCTCAATATGTATTAGTTCACGATTATAGATACGATTTACCAAACTTAGCTAATTTGTTTTTTATTATAACAAACATTTTGTATACATATATAATATGTATAGTGTTTATTTTAATTTAAAACAAGCACGTGTATTTAATAATTGCTCTACTATTAAAACACTATGTATATTTAATTATTTTTACAAATTCAATATTGTTTGCTTGTTAGATAAAAACCTTAATAATGTGATATATATATATATATATATATATATATCAAAGCAAGCAAAGTATTACATTAACTCTTAAAGAAGGATGAGCTAGTTAATTTTAATAAAGATTTTTAACCTAAAAAATTGGCCTATATTTAAATAAATCTAGTTTCCCCTAACTGTGTGTGTATAGTATAAATATAAGTAATTTGTTTGTAAAGAAAATTAAGCTTTATAATAATATATTTAGTTTTGCGAAACCGTTTAGTAGTAAAATGGAAGAGACTATCATTCCACTTAGAAATATTTAATTTGACATATAAAGTAGATCATGCTTGATCTAATTTAAATCCCATTAGCACATGTCTTCTAAATGATTTTACTTAACCTATTTTAATGATATAAAAGCATTTCTCTTGAAGTTATATGCATATTTACATTAATGGGATAGGTATGATGAAGAGATAATTTATATCAAATGTTGGCCAACTTGAATTTGCGTGCAGGGAGGGTGGGAAAAAAAAATTAAGGAAAACATTTCGTTGACACTCGACAGGGATTCAATCCCCAATCTTCTCGTCATTGGCAGTACATTCTTTGGAGAGAGTAACGTTTTAGATCATGTGACCACTTAATTGGGTTTGTAATTAATATTATTATTATTTTCAGCCCATTCTATTCAGGTTACACGCACCCGTAACAATTCATTGTGGACATTTGGCCTTTAAAAATGCCATATAATAAATGTACTTTTATATAGTTTAAATGAAACACGTATGGAAATAAACATATGTTTGTATATTTGGTCATGAATATAAATACTCATGAATCGGCCAAAAAAGTCATTCAGGAATCGTGGGTCACAAAAAGATGACCTATATAAAGGTGAAACTTTCTTATCGAATAACGTATTTAAAGATTCCCAAATATACCGGACTTGATTAAAACTTGTTGATGCAAGTACGTCTTATGACTGGGGGGGTACCTGTTACAGGCGACTGCTGTTGTTGGCGTCTTAAGTACTTTCACCTCCTGGTCAACAGCTTTCCCTTTTCTCAGGTGCCCTCGGCTGTTTGCAGGGCTAAATCACAGTCAGAGGTTGGCACCACTGAGTGAAATGCCAAGCACTTGGATCGGATTCAACTCTCATCTACATTTGAGATGTTTTAGAGCGATATAAGAGTGAATCAAATCTGAGAAGAGTATGATACTTTAATTTGTCTTTTGTAGATTACTTAGCGCAATTTCCGATAAGTTCCACCTTATGGTCAATCTTACATGTAAGACTAAAATGTTACATAATAATATAATCTTTTTTTTTTCTTTGCATCTTACTTCACGTAAAGGCTTTACTCATTATATATTCTGATGGGATAAGGATGATAAATTCAGAATTTTGATTAAATATATCCGCAAATTCGTGGGAAAAGAGATGGAAACCGTTTGGAAAGAAGAATCCTGAAGAGTATATATAAAATAATATGTCTATAGGTCATAAAGTGTACTATTATTAGGAGCTATGTTCAAAACATCATAAAGAGGACTGCTTTATAACCTCCAAATATATTACTTTTAGGGATGGAGTGTCCGAATACTTTGAATCCTATGATATCTGAGATTCGTAATAATCTAAAAAAAAAGTAACTTGAATATAATTATGAAGATCTGGGCATTTTTAAAAGGAATTATATAAACTTGTGTATTTAGGAAAGTAGCAAAATCACAAAAAACTACAAAATTGTATTATTATAATTAAGTTTTTAAAAAGATGTTCGATTGGTAATTAATGACGTAATAGACATTACCAATAAAAAAAATCATTTGTCAGTGGTGCCCATTATTAAACACAATTTTTGAAATTAAATGTTAAATATTTTTATTTCAACTAAAACTGTACGTTTTGAAATATTTAAAGTTTCGAGTTTGGATTCGAGATTCGAAAGAAAATTTAAAATTCGGATTTGAGAAATAGGCCTCTAAGATTCAATCCAACCCTAATTATTTTATACCTAATATTCACGGAGTTTTGAACACACATAATTGCCTACAGATCACTCAGCCTGTATTCAAACCCCGATACCTTACGTCACAGGTTAATTAGACAAGGTGAGCTTGGCGGTTAGTCCGCTTGCCCACAAGTATAGCTCCTAGAGAACCTATCATAATTCACAATAAATAATAGTTGGTACATAATATTTCCACAGTAAACCGAACATTCCCCGTTAAAAAGATACGTCATGTTTTACGTGAAATGTTGTAATACACACAGGGCTGATAAGCGTCCCACCAAATCAGGATTGCCCAATATTTTCGAATTTCATCCCAATTTTTCGAAGGAGGCTTGACAATAATAGACTTAACAATTGGGCTAAAAAAACAATGCAGTATAAATATTGAGTAGGTAGGGAAAGATTTTCTAGTCAGGTAAATATGTGAACTCTCGTACATTCGGCAACGTCACAATTATATTAAACCATGTCTTAGAGTCTTTGCTGTCCATTGCAAAACTAAATCATGTTTAATACACTGCGATTTTGTCCGTATCTTTTGTTGTTGTTTTTTACTTCTGAAGACAATATTTTTCAAAACATAAGAAATTATCTAACAAACCCCGGGCAGATGTGTAGAGAAAAATAAATAGGTAGAAAGAGAGATAGATCGATAGATAAATAGATAGATGATTAGATGGATCTAAATGTGTATATATATAAAATTGAAATTATGTATATATGTATGTGCAAAAAATACCCAATATGGATGTACTTATGAATAGTAATGAAATATCCAACAATACAACACCCTCTCAAAATAAACCTAATCCAACACAACACTTTACATTATATTAATATTGGTAATACTGGGGGAATTGTTACTGGAGTGGCCTCTTAGCCAGGAGACTGTGGTTTGAGAACCGACAATTTATATCATCGTTGATATATACATTTTTTATTATTAATTGCAATCAGACTTTCTGTCCTGTCTTAAATTTAAATAAATCTTATACTCCGGTTTCTTTGGGGCATTAGATCATAAAAGCACAACTTATTTACCCTTTAACAGACGACAAATCTTAGTTTTATGCATAGGTGAAAGCATGATGATCTTATATATTTTATATTATTTTTTTGGTGAAAAACATTTCTTTTATTTGTAGTTTCACATTCACATTCGTAATATTTGATCTGTGAGATTTATTTAATTTACTGACAATAGGTTATCAGGGTTTTATCCATATTTTTAGGATGAATGGATGTTAGTCTGAAAGTTGCCCTACTTAGGGCAACTCTTGTTGAGGCCCCCTTAACATATAGATTTATGAAACCTTTTATAATATTCCACACAACCCACATGAATTACTTTGTATTTATTTTAAACATAGCTGGGTTTGTAATAGTTGTTGTATCAGACGCTAATTATCTTTCAACTTAGCCATTTAGGAAAAATACAAAACTATATTATTATTAATAATTTCGGGTTGAGGAGTGATTTCTGTACGGTCCTGAGATCTATATTTGAATTCAGACTAATCTTAAAACTTCGCTGTAATTAAAAGAAATAATCCTACTAATTTAATGTCAAAAATTATTAATACGAAACATCAAACCAAACAAAGAGAACTGTTTGACTAATTAATATAAATTAAAACGCACTAAGCTATCTTTTTCGTGGAACTCACTTCACTACACAATGACATGTTGTCGATTAAAAGAGAATAATAATAATAATATTTAGCACCATGTCTTACTATCCGTTCGGGTTATACGCTTTAAGTACTAATTACGCTAATGGACTAGGAATTAGGAAGGGTGAATTAGAGGAAGTGAACCCGCATTTGCGTGGAGGGAGAGTGGAAAGCCACCTTCAGTTCACCCGACCGAGATTCGAACCTCGATCTCCCCGTCCTCAGCAGTCGAGCTCAACACAACAAGCGCGTTAGCCAACTACGCCACCGAGGCGGGTATTAAAAGAGAACTCGATATGTTTGACCACTAGTGAATTTCAAGATATAGTCGAATTTTCATTGGAAGAGCCTTATTAAACATCTAGAAAAATATTATTGAATCTACTTTCACAGATTTATACTTCAGTTCATGTTATTTACAGCTGTCTTTTTGGATTGATAGAGTCAATAAATATTAAATAAAAATGTTTGTATTTTCTAAATTCTTAAGAATTTGACTAGTTTTAAGTCGTTGATGTGAAGTAAGATCATTTTACAAAGGGTAGGTATTGTTAGTCATGAAGTCATGCGGTAGACATGCTTGGTTATAACCTTGATGTTAATTCTTCTTGGAAGTATCCAGGTCTGAGAGAGATTCGACGCGAGAGTCAAACCACACAAAAAAAATCCAGTAGAAAAAAAAGTAATTCTTCTCCATTGAAGGTTGAATTGAGAAACCTTGGCTTCCAAGAAAGAACCTTCCAGTACCTAGAGGTTCTGCAGCACTGCCAATTTTAAAATAAAGTTTCCGTCATCGTATTCTACACAACACGCTTAGCGGGATCAACACCGAGGGTAATATAGTCTGAGGCATCACGATTGTAATTAGAATGGATTGTCGTTGAAGGTGAGATCAAGGTTTGAATATTAGCGGCTTACACTGGGGTGTCGTTTTAAACATTTGATTTATAGAACTGTTTTACTCACTCCTTTTCCACGCTAAAGGGGGTGAATTTCTTACCAAGTTAATCTCAAATATATATTTATTTTTTGCAGTCAACATTTATAGCATTTTACTACATTTTTATTGTTATTTTATAGGTATTGATAACATTTATTGAAAGTAACAGCTGCAGATCACATTATTTGACACATAAGTATACTTAACTTGTTTAAGGTGGGAGTGTAGTGAACTCTAGTTAAGCTCAATATTTTTTAAGTTTTTGTATAAAAACATCTTTTTGATCTAAATATATCAAATATTGATCCATTAGAAACATATAATTTAATTTAATTAACATGATATCTGATATCAACAGTTCTTGAATATCTGTCATGAGCATAGTGGAATTAGATTAGAAACTTTTTAAATTAAGAGAAAAGGTTGCCATTAAGTTCTATAACGCCTAACCCAATATTCAAGCATTGTTGTTATTACCCCGTGAAAAACTAAATTCTATGTTTCTACGAATACGCAACAAAATGTATCACTCAGATGGAAGTTTAACTGAGAAATGGTCTTCTAATTACTCTTGATTATTTAACATGTGACAAAACGTACCACTACGTACATAGAAAATGCATTAAAAAATATGACGAAATTATGATTTTCTTTAGTTTGGATGATTTCCATCAAACTTTAACCAGGCTTTGGACTGGCAAAATGACTATATATCGTTTATAGTCGTATTGGCGTGTTTAAAACAAGCTGTGGTTAAGCTCTCATCAAACAATTTTTTGTGTGATTTTGATTTTTTAGTTAAACTAGAGCAAGCATTTCTTCAGTCTCTTAATAGTTCTTCTGATACATTCCCCTCCAGACAGCATAGAAAGCATAGATAGTTCTTGAAACAAGCTTAGAAAGTCAAATGTACAAGCTTGTTTAAATATTAACAAGGTATTTGAGGGGATTCCAAAACTATACAATATATTATAAAGCAGGGTGCAAAGTTACCTTTGTCGTGAATATTGCCTAGAGTATCGCTGTAAGCCTTGGTAATTGACGTGTCTTCTTCTCGAACCCTTTTCTTAGCCTCTTACATTCACTCCTTCACCTCTAACTGAGCATCTTTCGGTACTCCACAAACGTGAGCACTCAAAGGGTCACTAACCACTTTATTCTAACCTAACTTAACCTACCTAACCTAATGGGGTAAAACCATCCGGCCACTGGAGGGGGGGGGGGGNTAATAAGTCCCTGCCATCCTCTTGAGTGGTGAGTGGTACGTTTTGTCAGGACACCGTTTCTACTAGATAAATAGTTTATATATTTTTCTAGAAAATTTGTTTTGATATAAAAACGAAAAAAATACTCGCCTTTTCTCCCATTTTAAGAAACTATCATAACAGTTAAAAAAAATATATTTATCAAAATTAGACTGCACATAAACTGTATTGTCTTATATGTATATGTTTTAAAGTACAATGCAGTGGGGTGGATGTATAAAAACATGCTAGAAACTAGCATAGTTTGAATTTAAAAAAAAATAGCAAATATTCTCTAATCTGATATAAAGATGAGCAAGAAATGTTTAAATGATTCTGAAGTTAATACGAACTGGTCTCAAGGAGTTACATCATAGCTGGTTTGGTCAGGGATACAAAGGAGACGTATAGATAGAACATGATTGAACATACCAGTTCTCAAAGACTGTTTTCACTTTTACTTGCATACGTCCAGCAAACGTACAATCCAATTTACAAAGAAATAATCTTATTTGACAGCTAAAAAATTGTACTAGATCTTCTTTCACGTATCCATATGTCAGCTCATATGATTTGTAGTTGTAGCTTTTGATAGATAACAATACCTATAAAATAATTAACATTAATGTAATAAAATATGATCAACTTTGATCATGATGATTTTTTATTAGCACCATGTAATACCAGTTCGAGGTATATTCTTACGTACTAATTATACTAGTGGTTTTAGAAATTAGGAAGGTTTTATGTATATAGGAAGTCTACCCGCATTTCCGTGGATGGAGAGTGTAAAACTGAGTTGGAATAAACACCCTCAGTAAATCGACAGGGATTCGAAGCCATCTCCTTGGCATCGGTAGTTTAGTCTAACACGAGAGTGATGCCTTAGATCATGCGGCCACTGAAGTCTTGTCTTACCACCCATTCGGATGATATGCATACGTACTAATTACGCTAATGTGTTAGAGAATAGGAAGGTTGAGATTAAAGGAAATGTACCCACATTTGCATAGAGGGGGCTCGGAAAACATTTTAGGAAACCCATATTCAGTAAACGAAAGCAGTATTTGAACCTGGACCCTTCTAGTCATCGGCAGAGCAACTTATTGCGAGAGTGACGCCTTATACCAGCAATAATCTACATTTTTAGACTCACTGCACACTGAACAAGGAGCTAAATATATTAATTAAGTAAATACCCACTTCAGTGGCCGAATGGTCTAAGGCGTCACTATAATGTTAAACTCGACTCCTGATGATGGGGATACTGGGGTTCGAACCCAGGTCGGGTCTACTGAGGGTATTTTTTCCTAAAATTGTTTCAAATATCTTCCTAAACACCTTATTTTTGAACCCCTTAAATTTTGATTCGTTATGTAGGCTAAGAGACCAAGTTTCACACCCATAAAGAACAACCGGGAAAATTATGGTTTTGTACATTTTGAGTCTTACATTCCTTCTTCATTCTGCTATACCATTAATACATATATAGATGTTGGATATGTAGTATTAGGCACACTGTCTTATGTGGGGCTAGTTTTTACTCGTATGATATAATATATGTGCTTAAAACGTTCACATTATCATTAAAATATGGATTTAAAAGCAGATGAGCATTTTTTTGGCCAAATAAAGTTATCGTGAAGAAATAGTTTCCTAGTTACAGGTTTTTTCAAATTAAAAACTTTTATTTTGAGTTTGTACCCGTTGTTAAATGCTTTGAGAGACCAGGCACAGCCTAAGGGGGGGGGTCTGGAGGGTCTAGTTTGACCCCCTTTGGATACCGAAAATAAATTGTATATATGTCACCTTTTTTCTACAGATAGTAAGACTAATGGTTCAGAGATTAAACATTTTAAAATTAAGTGTCATGACCTAGGTAAATTTAGTAATTTAAGTCATTTGGATAGGCCTACTGCACTTGGAGAGTGTACGCCAGATAATTAAATAAAATACAAACACCCACCAAATAAAATATGTCTCAAAACTAATTATTATGCTTTCGATTTTCTGATTTTAAATAAATCAATACTAAATTTTGTTTTTACTGACTAGAATATTGTATAGTAGTTATTTTGTTTTATTAGTCACTGAGTTTCTATTTTTAGTAGTTTCATACAAACCTATCAGTGATATACAGATACATTTTTTACATTACCTGATCTGCACAGGTGGTCACGTAGTCTTGAATGATATCCATTGCTGTTAACGTGGATGCCAAGGTTCGAATCTTGGCCGGGTTCACTGGTCCTAGCTCGCTTCATGTGGTTTTCACATTTCCTCTCCACACTATTTCGGGTGCAGTTTGTCCACTCTCTCTACCTTAAAGGTTGAACCTATCACCTAAGATTTTAATTTTGTCGTTAACATTAATTTAATTTATTTTTGTGGGAAAATTTATGTGATTTATGGTACTTTTAGTTCAAATTGTAGAAAAATTACTGTTGGAAATCTTCTATGGTATTTCCATCGTTATATCAACCCATTTTAAATCTCTATTTAAATTGTTTTGTCAACGCTCTAAAACTTCAATAAATATGTGAAACATTTTTATGTAATGATGCAAATATTGTTGATTATCTATAATACTGTTTTTTAATCAAGAATTGTTAACTTAAAAAAAAGCGCAGTAGCTATCCCATAAAAACAAAACTATAGAAAAAATCAAACGGGTTAGGTGCAACCTTAAATTAAGCCATTACCTACCATGTTAACATACAATTGTATTTATAACCTTTCGATGTTCAATGCACAAGAAACATTTTACAATTATAAGTTTGACTAGGCCTACTCGCGTCAGTGGGAGTGTGGAATAAAGATACAGCTCATTAACTCTGGTTTGATGGAGGTCGGGGTTAAATCTTATCCGGTTGTACTGAGGGTGGTTTTATACAAATGGTTTTCCACTCTACCTACACGAAAGTGTCTACACACTTCCGTGGAATTTAAATTTCCCTATCCCTAACACATTAGCTTAGTTAGTATATAAAAACACAGCCCGAACTGGTAGAAAGACACAAAGGGTTACCAAAAATATTTCAAATCAAACCCATTTAAAATATTTTCTATCAAATTAGGATATTTTAATATTACGTGACTAGTGTGAATCTTCGGTCACATAGGTACGATGGTCCATTCAGATCGTAATTGATGACGTCACCTTGGCCCACTGATTGCGATTCCCAGGCCATCGCTAAACCGCAAAGAGTAGACAGTGTCGTCCTTTCGAAACCCGGGGCAGTCAGAGCGCGTCCTCTTTCAGAAGGTAATTATCATCTCACGTGACCTTTACTTGATGACACAATCTCTTCCCTCGGCTGCAACATCAATTCCCAAGCACTGCACCGCAGTTACACACCAAGACACACAAGTTCTGATCAGATGTGTTAAGGTGGGAGCGTATGGGACACGAGAAAAGATAGGTGTTTTTGCAGTTGTTTCAGATTTAAAAAAAATTGAAAAAATAAATAAAACATTTATACATTGGCAACATAGAGTTTTATTTTCTTCACATGGTGATATCAATAGTTGTTGAATATATGTCATGACCAGGGATGTATTAGATGAGAAACTTTCTAAATGAACAGTAAAAGTTTTCATTAAATTCCAGGACACCCTTGACAGATATTCAACAACTGCTGATGTCACAATGGGAAGAAATTTACATTAAATGTCTATACTGGAGAATTTTTTTTTATTTTGTCCAAAAAAGTTTTTCTATAAAAACTGCAAAAAAACACTGCCATTCTCTTGAGTTCCCTGCACTCCCACCATAACATACCCGTTTCACACAACCCTAAGTAAAAACATACAAGTTTTCCCCTTCCCCTCAGTTAGCACTTAGCGTAGCTATGTACAGTCAAATCTTCATATAAGTGTATTTATGAAAATACATATTTTTATAGGCAAAAATTGATAGTATTTTACTATTTTGTTAGTTTTATTTTATGTATATGGAAAATACATCGGACCTTAGCTCAGTCAGTAGCGTATCTGCCTACTGAGCTAAGGTTCTTGGGTTTGAATCCAGACATGGCTGAAAAATGTAGGTTCCCCCTTTCACAGTGATGAATTAATTAATAGTCTGGATCTTGTGTATTTTATACATTTAAGTCAATGTATATGCTATGCGCTGATATAATAAAATTAATCAGTTCATAAAGTACACGTTATATACCTCAAACAAAAAAATATAACGTACCTATCCTGTTCCTGTTAGGAAGAAACGTCAGAAAGGTTTTTCTCCTACTAAAATCCTACTATAAAGTAGAATTCTGACAGGAAAAAAAATATATTTCAGACCATCCATCCTAACATGAACGGGGTCTAGTAGCTGTTATGTCATATGAAGCCCTTCCTATGAAAATATACTGTAAATCTAGTAGATTTCCTTCCTGTCAGATGAGGCTCTTCATATGTAAATTACAGTAGCTCTAGTAACTGTCCTACCTGTCAGATAAGGCTCTACCTATTAAAATTGTATTGTAGATAAAGTAATTTTTTCAAGCTGTCAAACAATATTTTTCCTATGGAAATTGGATTGTATATCTAGTGAATTTCCCAGCTGTCAGATAAGTCTCTTTCTATGAACATTGAACTCTAGATATATAACTTTCCTAGCTGTCAGATAAGACTCTTCCTATCAAAATTTTACTGTAGATATTGTAAATTTCCCAGCCTTCAGATAAAGCTCTTCCTATGAACATTGAACTGTAGATCTAAAACTTTCCTAGCTGTCAGATAAGACTCTTCCTGTGAAAATTGAACTGTAGATCTAGTAACTTTACTAACTGTCAGAAAAGGGTCTTCCTATGAAAATTAGACTGTAATACGCCTTTAACCAGGCGTACCTTCGTAGTGTGGTTTTCGAGGGCTGTCTTCGTTAAAACGCACTGGAATTGAGACCAGTGAAACCATTTTACCATGTTAATAAAAATCGAAAAGAAATATGATTTATTATAAAGAAAAAAACAATCTTACTGGCCACAATTTTGCTTTTGTCAAATTAATCGTTAATAAAACCGCAATTCAATGCGATATTTAGTTTATAAGCGCAATCTTACATATTTTATTCCGGGTAATCAGTCTTGATATGGACTCTTTAAAAAAACGTGTTTCTGAAAAGTCTTGTTTGTTTCCTACGTGATTCCCTGTTACGGGATATTGAATAGAACTCTCTAGTTCGAGGGCGCCACCTCCTAGAAAGTAAATACTACCTCAAAGTAGGTAGAACAGACCAGAAGATTTTGAGCCACGAGGGTTCTAGACAGTTTAGTGATGCACCGAACGGGACGCGAACCTGAATATCTTAGTCGGCATAACGTTCGGTGCGTAAAAGTTGAAGGACAATTTCGTTTAAAACAACTAACTTCCTAGTATATGGCCTCAATTTCAAGAGAGGTGGTATCTGTCAGCTAGCAGAAGGTTCTTTATTACTAACATTAACTGAACGTGAATAATGTCAAGTCAACCTACTAGGAACTAATTATTGTTTGCTTACTAATACTAAATCATCGATAAAAAGTTTTATAAAACGTGTCTAGTAATACTTACCTAAGTATTACTGTAAAATTGACGTTTTCGATACCTACTTATAGAAAGAACAAAATATATTAATAAATTTTTCAAAATTTGTTTTGTTGTTGTGGCAACAAGATATAGTATAACTTAGTACATGAAGAAGTAAATTAAAAAGTATCATATTTCCATCGTACCTTCTTATAACTGACCACTAAAATAAATACATGTTTTTTATAACTTGGAGAGAAAGAGAAAAATAGAGAGAGACAAACAAAATATTAGTTTCAAATAAAAAGTTTTTATTTTGTAAACAGGGCATGAACACAACCGACAAGACGGTTTGCATGACGTCATCAACCACCCTTGTTTCGGCTGGTTTTCCATCTTGATTTTATAAAATAAATCGTTTAAAAAGTATTTTTTAAAGTGAACCACAGACGCCGCTCACACAAAAGAGAAACATCCAAAATATAATTTTTTGTAAGTTCTTGTTTTAATAATGGTTGCTGTTTTTTTACATCCATTACTATTTTTGGCCTGTGTCCTGGGTCAGTTTTTTATTCAAGTCCTATATTTTCTACTATAAGCTTGCTAGACCTGTCATAGCTTCATAAGCTAACTTAGGGCTAAGACAGGCACAACATACAGCCCCCAGCCGTTAATTTATCAATGTGAAAGGCTAATCCCATATTTAATCAAATGATGAATTTCTTAGCCATGTCGGGAATGGAACCCAGGCTCTTTAGCTCTGTAGGTAGACACGCTACCGACTGATGTAAGGTGTCATATAGTTTCAATAATGTAAAAAAACTGTTAATTATTTAAAAACAAATTGTTTGTGCGAATGTTATGACTTCCAAAAGTAATAGCAAATCAACATTATGTTCTTGCAGATCATATGACTTGGTGAATGGAAATATGGAAACTTTTTCTAAGCTGTCAGATACCATTTCTCCCGCCGTAGATGCCCTCTAGTTCACCATCAAATCCTAAATTTGTCGTTCACGACTATTTATAGGATTGTGAGCACCATGACTAATAGGCGCATGTGGTCCAAAAGGCATATACCCATATAACAGTGTGTCTGAGTGGAAATTTTAGGAGACAGATTGATTGGTATATTATCTTTGACAGCGTAACGAGAGAAACAAGGTTTCCCATGTTGAACATATTCTTTAATCCGACGACATCCCATTGGAACAATTTAACATAATACGCTTCACGTGATAAGAACTTTCCTTAAGCCTAGCTTTGACGAGAACCCATTGGATCCAATAAAAATAAAATTTTGAATGCATCGCTTCACATTGAGGACATTATGCGTGACATTTTGAGTGTTACGTTTCTGAACCAGTGGATCAGGGGCTATGGGGAACGAACACTAAGGTCACCGGACCTTGAGATTTTTTTTTTCCTTTGTGGCCAGCTGAATGATTTCGTTCAACGATTTCAGAACAATACCTTTCTGAGTGTGATAGAAGTTTTGTTTGCGTCGACTTTTGGGAACAGTTCTACACCTGTGATGAGTACAGCTTGACGTATTTTAGGAGCAGATGGAACAGTCTGATCTCTTTGTGTCGACACGAACAGCTTTTCAATCTTTTCGATTATCTTTTTAAAGATTGCAGAAGAGAACTATGTTTTTGATCATCTCATACAGTCACAGGTAATCCAGTCTAACACGAAAATAGAAAGCTGTTAGACCATGCAACCACCACCTATTTTAAAACTTGTTTTTATAAATTTACGTTTTTTTTACTAAGCTGAAATTAAATCTACAATTTTCGGTAGCTCCCGTAAATTATGTTTATAGCTTTCAATACACAAATTTTTGCAATCATATATATATTATCTGCTAAAAAAAAAGAGGTTAACTAATAATTGTGAACTAAAACCCAGGCTGGGTACACTTAAGTCGGTTTCTCTACGTGGCTTCCTTCTTTCATTTTTTCCTACCTCATAGGTGTAAATATGAGGATAGCCCTTACGAGTAATAGAACTTGGTGCAAAATAACAATCTATGGGCATGTGACCGTGAATCCCATATTTCTTGTTAGTAAATAACTCAAAGGCACTGGCCAAGAATTTGAATATTTGCAGAGAATAAGATGTAAGCCCCGCGGAGCGCTACTTTTGGGACAACCTCTAGATTAAATGTTTTGTCACGCAAGCGATGATATAAAAACTACAGGGGATATAACAAGGAAAGATGGCCCAAAATTCAGGTGGCTGTTTTTTTTTAACAAATCAAATCAATATGTGTTCGATTCTTAATCTTAACACTTGTACTTTCATAATAATTATATTCTGAGTAATAAGCTTTACGTTTAAAGGATTAATTTGTTTCTTTTTTTAACACTGCGTGTTACTACCCATTACGCTTATATACTAATTACACTAATGGTTTTGGGGATTTGAAAGGTTATATTTAGAGGAAGTTTACCAACATTTTCGTGAAAGGAAAGTGGAAAACCACTTTAGAAAATACCTCAGTACACCTGACAAAGATTTGAACCCGAATCTCCTTGTCATTGGCAGTCTAGTTTACTGCAAGAATATCGTATTATAGCATGCGGCCACTGAAGCGAGCTTAATTTCTCCATGATTATCAAATGAATCACTCACTTTAGTATTGACGTAATGGTAGGTTATTTTTCGGTCACGTCATAGGATTCTAGTAGGAAGTAACTTTTAAAAATACAAAGAATTATCTTTATATCAACATTGATAACAAATTTAATTAATAGTAGGCCTATTATTTAATATGTATTGATATTATCTGTGAAAAATGGCAGTTGCAGATCACATTACTTTCTAAAATAAAAACTGTTTTATTAACTTTTATAAATGACAAAAAAGTTCCTTCCTATTTAAACTGGACTGTACACAGGTTTAATTACTCTAATTGAGAAAGGGTGAGGAAGGTAGGAAATAAATTAATACCTCCATCTATGTGTGGGGAAATCGGGACACCATTTATGAACATACTCAATATTCTCGGCTAGAATTCTATCCCAAACCTTTCCGTCACCGGAAGTGCATACTAGATTAGTTTGACCTTCTGTACACGTGACCACTAGTGCTGGTATAAACATTTGTTAAAAGCACCAATGAAATATATTTGTAAATGAAATCTATTGATTAATTTACCAACCCTTTAGTAGCAGTCATAATTGTAGTTGAAAATGTCCTTAGCTCAGTAACATCTAGATACTTGTATCAACTGATATGGCATTTTCAACTCTAAATGATCCAATTAAGGTGAGATACAAAGTAAGGTTAGATTAAGTGAATCTGCAGTACTAAGAACAAAAAATCGTTTTAGATCAAATATGTAAAATATTTCTTCAATAAATACGTTTGTTTTAATTTTCTATACATTCATAATAATCCCAACAGTTATTTTACTATCTCCATGGGCATCGCAGAATTTGAAAACGACTTTCACTCTTTATTTAAAGAGTTTCTCTTCAAATGCTGCTATACTCATGAAAAATATTCAAGCAATGTTGAGATGTTTAGAAACTTAAGGAGAATATATAATGGAAGAAAATGGTATCCTACCTTACACGAAGAAAAAAAAACTTAAAGAGTGTTTGAAAACAAGGAGCTTAGGAATATTGCCTGGTCCTAAAAAGGATGAGGATACCGGAGATTGGAGAAGGGTACATAATAATGAGTTACATACCCTGTACTCATCACAAGACATTGTTAGGGTAGGGTAATCAAGTCTCGGACATTATGGTGGGCAGGACATTCAGCGAGAATGGGAGAATCTAGAACCGTGTTCAGGGTATTGACTGACAAACCCAATGGGAAGAGACCATTTGCAAAACCTGGATGCAAAGGGGAGGATAAGATTAGAATTGACCTGAATGAGATAGCGTGTAATAAGATGGACTGGATAAAATTAGCTAAAGATAGAGAAAGATTGTAATGAGGTGTAATGGATATAACTAGCTCAAGATATGGATAGAGTGTAATGAGGTAGAATGGATAGAACTAGCTCAAGATAGTGATAGAGTGTAATGAGGTAGAATGGATAGAACTAGCTCAAGATAGTGATAGAGTGTAATGAGGTGGACTGTATAAAACTAGCTCAAGATGGGATAGAGTGTAATGAGGTGGACTGTATAAAACTAGCTCAAGATGGGATAGAGTGTAATGAGGTGGACTGTGTAAAACTAGCTCAAGATGGGATAGAGTGTAATGAGGTGGGCTGTATAAAACTAGCTCAAGATGGGATAGAGTGTAATGAGGTGGACTGTATAAAACTAGCTCAAGATGGGATAGAGTGTAATGAGGTGGACTGGATAGGACTAGCTAAAGATGGTGATAGGTTGTATACTTTTGTAAGTGCAGTAATGAACTCTCGAATTCCTAATGACATAGAGTAATTAGTTATTATTTTATTTATTTAGGTCAAAAATGTGTTTTTGTATTAAAACCTTATAAACCCAAACCTACACTCACGTTCACTTCCATCTCACATTAACAACCACTTGAAGTGTGGCCATCATTTCTTGGGACAATCTGCATAGCGCTAAATGTCAAAAGGTTGCTATGATGAAAAGTTGTGTATCGGTGTGAAACTTCTCTCTAGCACTGTCGCACGCTACTCAAAGAGTTCTTGTATCAATTAATATTTGTAACTGGCCTAGTCAGAGGCCTTGGTTGAATCTCTAAAGGTCCTGGGCTTGATTCCCAGCTAGTATAGGGGATATTTCTTGGGAATAACTCCAAATGTCACCAAGGATTTGGTTAATTAGTCTTAAATGAATTTAATACCTTTATTAGTTTTAACCTCATCATATTCACTACCATCATCTCTCACCTCAACGGGACATGGAAAGAGCCTTCATGGAAAGGATGTACGATCAGTACATTCGGGCATCCCATGGGCAACGAAACATTAGTACTGGCTAATCTCTCCACAAAATGAGCAACAGGTTGATATAGCCCAAACATTCCATTACTATTATAAATAATAATTAATAGTTTTTACGTAGTGAGTACCAGACACAAAAACTTTGGTCAAAACTTATCCTTTACCCGTTTCAGTGGCCACATGGTCTAATGCACTACTATCATAGTAAACTAGACTGCCGACTGTCAAGGTTCGAATCTCAGTCGGGTGAACTGATGGTATTTTCCTCCCAAAATTATTTTCCACTCTCCCTCCACGCAAATGTTGGTACACTTCCCATAAATATAACCTTCCTAATCCCTAAAACTATTAGCGCAGATAGTACATAAGCGTATAGTAAGAACGAGTAGTAAGATGAGGAGCAAAAAAAAAATGTATCCTGTTGTGTCTATGCCATTACTGTAAGCTTGGCCAAAAGGTTCCGAATCGAGGCGGGGAACACTATATATATATATATATATATATATATATATTTGGTTCACTATGCAGTGCATCGCCTAATCCTAGTGCGGGAATAAACTGTGAGCTTCTGTGCCCACGGTACAATAATATACAAAAGTTGTGTCTAGTGCAGTGGCGGATCGTAGCTAAAATTAGTGGGGGTGCTGCTAGCACGGGAAGCAAAACAGTGCATTTTTTACTTTACAGCTGGAAAACCAACTTTTCTGTTGGTACCATTCAGAATTAAAGCCACGAATATATTTCTTGTTGTTGCTTTTGCCTGGCTAAGATATTAGAATATTAGGTGTTGAATGACCTATTTTCTTAACTGTAACTTTCTCATGGAGAGATAGCTGTGAAAACTTAAGCTGTTAAAGTTCACTTACAGTCACAGAACTTATTTCTTAGGGATGCATGGCCATGGTTAAAGTTGTATGTTAAATAAAAGAACAAAAACAATTAATCAAATAGAATAGCTGGAAGCAGAATAGTAATCTAATTCTACACTCTTCTGCACTTTATCATATTCAAGAATATAGTACACGGTTTTTAAGTACAACACACGCTGAGTAAAAAAAAACTCCCTTACGCCATCACGCTAGAGCCGGCACTGAGAGAGCAACAGTGCTCTCTCCATCTGGCAGTCCCGCCTTCCTCCCCACCCCTCTCCAATGTGTGCATGCGCACAATAGTCAAACACTACGTCGCTGGTACTATGAAGCACACAGTTCCATACAAATAGTTTTCATAAACTGGGGGAAGGCTACTGAAGTACTGACATTAAGTTTAAGGAATATATATTGTACTACAAAAATAAAGAAAGAATTAAAGAAAAAAGGACTCATTATATTAAATGATATCGATAATATCAAGTGGAAATAGGGGATGCTGCAATTCCGCAGTGCCTATACACGAGTCGCCACTGGTCTAGTGTTATTTGTTCTTGATTTTGTGTCAAGATTACTCTTGTATATGAACAGATGAGTAGAGTATGGGTTTTTCTTTGTAAAAAAGAGAAATCATGAGTGTTTGGTTCGGTGAAGTATTAATTTTTTTATAAATGTGTTTTTATTTTTATTTTTGTTTAAATTTGTGTTTTGGCCTTATTGTACCCCAATGATAAACGTTTTACTACCTATCCGGGCTATCTGCATATTCACATTAATAAGATAAGTGTAGGTAGAATTTAGGTGAAATATTCCCGCATTTAAGTGAAATAACAGTGAGAAAACATTTAAAGAAAATATATTTTAAAATACCTGGCTGGGATTCTAAGCCTATTATCCACCATCCATAATCGGAAATCATGGTATACGACACTTTCGTCTTTGTGTCCTTTATCATTGTGATGGGTTCCCCCACATTAAACCCCTAGCCTTAGTGTTCGGTGTGTATTGTTAGCTATGCTATATTAAGTTAAGTATGCGTGCAGAATGTGTTAGTTTACTGATGCACCCATAGGCTTTTGAAATACACGTTATACACCTCAAACAAAGATGTAGGTCGACCAAAATACTTTAAAGTCATTTCACCCCAACTTCGAGGATCGATTACATGATATAGTCAACAACATTACATTTTAGACTGTACCATGTGAGATATCTTGGTGAATGCAGTGTACGTAGATGTTTCCTAATATATTCAAGAGAGGTATAACCTCTTTCAAGACTCGTTTAGAATAAATGACAACTTCCTGGTCTCAGCTCGATTTTACATTGTCATTTAAGTAAGTAATCAAAATATCAAAGTTGCTGGATATGTGGCTTTCTATTAATGTTCAATAAAATATAATCATTAAACCATTACTGTAAACCTCTTCGAAAAGGGTATTAAAACTATTTAATGTATTAATACCTCGATTATGTGCTCTTTAGCTGCCATAGTAGAGAAGTTGTGTCAATATTTATAACTAGCCAATAAATTGATGATGTATTCAATTTTTGTATTAATGTATACCTTTTTTTATTTCTTATAAACACATCATTGTAATAAGATATTGGTATATTTTTAGTCTCATCATAATGGCGTGTCTGGGCTACAAAAATCCGTAGCTCAGTTTTAGGAAACATTAGTACAGCCCAGGACCATGTCAGCAACCAGAGGCTCTGAACGCTACACAACGAAGGCGACTATTTTTAGTGTCAAATTCCATAACTAATCTACCGTAGTTACATAATTTACAACAAAACTTTTTCAAAGTAATAATTTGTATGTGTGGTAAAAATATAACGAATTCATACAGTACTATCAAATATTTGCTAGATAAACATAAACTATGTGCTACCGTATAGGCCTAATATAAGTAAGATGAATCCAGAACATAGAAAAAAAGTGTTAATTTTAATTCATGATATTTCTTATTTTACTGAAGCTAATTTGTTTGTTTATATTTTATAAAACATACATCGGCCCTAATTCTAAACAATAATATTTTACTATAAAAACATTCTAAGATGGAAACAAAGGTATGTTTTTTTCTAATCAATCAAGATACAGAACATTATGATTAACAACGCAGATGTAATTCTCTATTAATACATTTTGATCAATTATTTAGTAGTTTTGTTTTTTATATAAATTTAAAGTTCGAGGTAGTTAATTAAAAATGTACATTAATATCATTATTGAATATAAAGAAGAGAATAAACCTTAATAATTAATTTTAATGATAACTAAACAATTCGTTTATGTATAGAGTTTTAATATATTTTGTAATATAATATTGGCTGTGCAAGTTGAAAGAAAAGTTAAAGAAAATCTTTTTAACCGTTACGTATGGAATCAGATGTTTTTAATTTAGTTAGTAATTATAGTTTTCTCTTGACCACATCGGATTCCTTGTAGAGCGTTGGGGAAGTTAATACAACCGTGCAACCAAACGCTTGATCTCAAAACCCACTACCTAAATATAAATTAGGTCACAAGTGGGAAAATCAAATAATTACATTACAGTGTCACACAGTCTTGCACAATAACTATAATTACCTCTTTCTTAAGTTTTAATTCAGAACTTTTTACCACAAATCTGTAATTAACCTAATTATGTAAAGCTTTGGAATTTGTCCAACACATTTATAGCCCCGCTGTTAGTGAACACTTAAAACTGAATGATTGAATTTATAAATAAACACTTAATGCAGCTAATGTTGAAAACTAAGTTCGAATGGAAGGGGACGCGATAAAATGTAAGTGTTTTTGCAGTTTTATGGCAAAAAAATATTTGACCAAAATAAATAAAGTATTGCTACAGTACAAACATAGAATTTAATTTTCTTCACATGTTAATATCAACAATTCCTGAACATCTGTCATTAGAATGGTGACATTATCTAACAAACATTTAAATCAAGAAAAAAATTGTCATTAAATTCCAGAAAATCTTGACAGATATTCAAGAAATGTTAAGGTTGAAAATTGAATTCTATGTTTGCACTGGAGCAAATTTTTTTATTATCTTTGTCAAAAAAAACCTTCCTTCACCTCTGACAAGACATCTTGTGAACGTGGGGAATGCCAGGCCTCCACCGTGGTTCGGATTCCACGTTGAACTGATATGTCCTCCATTTCATCTCATAATTACCGTACCATTACACATTAGCGTAAGTGCGTATAACCCAAACGGGTGAGTGATAATGTTTAATTTAAATTTAAAATTGTATTTTTGAGGTGAAATATTTAAATATAAATATGTTTTTGTTTATTATTTGATTCTCGGAAATCCTATATTAAACTAGGATTAGATACCCTATTATTTTAAGACGCAGTGCTAATAATAATAATTTGTCAAAAAAAAAAGTTTTGCCAAAAAAACTGCAAAAACACTCTTTTTCTCACGTACACCCCCTCCTCCTCCCCCCTTTCCATCCCACCTTAAACCAATCTTATACTATATTACTCTTAAAGAGTTCCACTGTAATTTGTAAAAAAAAATAAAAAAATTAGGGTGAAGCAAAAAGCCCATTATACACAAAATATTCAACAGTGCATGAACAGTACTAATTTTCAAATACAGATAGAATCTTATCAAACCATTAGAATCATTAATAGATCCACTTTCACGTATTCAAACATCAATTCATGTTAGCTTCTGCAGTCACGTTTAATATGTCATTACTTTTGAAATAATACTAATACATACAATAGTAAAATGTTATCAACTTTGGCCTAAATAAAGTTTGTATTTTCTAAAAGGCCATTTCTATGAAAATTGAACTAGATAAACTCATACGTAACGGTGAAACACTAACTAAATATTTAAATTAGCTACCATATTCACTCGCACACTTATTTCGTCTTACTGCGAAAGTATAAAGGAAAATGATCCAACACATAGTTTATCTCACATGAATTTCTGACACCACGTTGTAGTCTTTGTAAGTTCTTCACTTAACTTCATTGTTTACCTTACCGGTCCCGTGGTGTAATGATCAGTGCACCTGGCTACAAACCTAGGGGTTCTGATTTCGATTTCCGACTTCTACCTTGGCTATTTTTTCCGAAAAGGGAATCACCCCAACGGTCACCAGGGTTTGGTTAATTAGTCTTAAGTTAGGTTTAAGTGTTTTCACTGGTTCCATACCCTCATATTATCAACATCCCTCATCTCATCGGGACATGGAAAGAGCCTCCAAAGAAAGAATGTAAGATTAGTACATTCGGGCGTCCCCTGGGCAACGGTACATTAGTACTGGATAGTCTTCCCACTATTTGGCTACGGATGATGTAACCCAGACGCACAATATTATTATGGTTTACCTGTTGTGACCAAATCTATTCGCAAGTTCATCTGACGTGAAGATTATTTTCTCGTATTTTACCACCTAACTTTACATAGAGTATCAAAGTAGCTTTTTTTTTAGCACCGCGTCTTACTACCCATTCGGGTTGTACGCTTAAGTACTAATTACGCTAATGGATTATGAATTAGGAAGGTTGAATTTAGAGAAAGTGAACCCGCATTTGCGTGGAGGGAGAGTGGAAAATCATTAAGGAAAAACCACCTCCAGTTCACCAAACCGAGATTTGAACCTCGATATCCCCATCCTCGGCGATCGAGCTCAACACGAATAGCGCGTTAGCCAACTACGCCACCGAGGCGGGTCACAGTAGTTTAGATTGCGTCATTTGGCAAACCAGGGTTGTTCAAAACATAACTTTATTTTTGAACCACGCCTTACTACCCATTCAGGTTTGTAAGATGGAAAGGTCACAGGACAAGGATTGTTGGTAAGAGTTGTCGTAGCTTACAGCTAGCAGAAGATATAAAAAAACTGTTCAAAAATAAAACTCCATTGCGTCGGCCCCTAAGGGAGCTAAAACGACAGGTTGGTCACCGTGTAGTTAATGAATATAGTGTTAATATTCGCGAATTTTGTATGACCCGGTCAGAACGACCACACAAGACCACTCTCCAACCTGTCAGATGACGAGAAAGAGACTCTCTTCACCTGTTCTGACTATTCCATCCTGGACTAAGTTTGATTATGAATTACTGAATTTAAAGTGTTTATATTATTTCCTTCCATTTTTACCCTATAACCTATATCCTTATTATCCTCTTTATCCTAAACTAATAACCCTTTTGACCTTTTTTTCCCCTTATTGCCCTTATTTACTCTTTTTATCCTTTCCACCCCAATTATGCTTTCTATCCCGTTAACCTTTTGCTCTTTCTTTCCCTTTGTACTCAATTAGCGGATTTTTAGTCTTTTTAACTTTATTAACTATTTAACCACTTTTTTCTTTTCTTTTTTCTTTATTACGCTTTTTACCATTTTTGCCCTTTTGATCTTACTGCTCTTTTTGATTGGATCTACTATTTACCTTTTCCTCCCTATACCCTTTATATCCTACAGCCTTTATTTCCCTACACACTTTTTACCCTCTTTACCCCCTCCACCCCGTTACACTTTTTACCTCGTGAACCTTTTTATTCTTTAATAACTTGTGTATATCTTTTAGCCCTTTTTTGGCTTTTCAATCTGTTTACCCTTTTTAATTATTTTACATCTTTCAACATTTATAACTTTTTATTTTATTATAATTTACTTCTAGCACTTTTTTACCATTTTAACCTTTCAACCCTTTTTATCATTGTGCTCAACTGTGCTATTTTTGCCCTATTCAACATTTTTAACATTTTTGCAAATTATGTCATTTGGGTTTTAATGAGCTTTTTGATTAGATTAACTTTAACAATTTTTATCATATTTAACTGTTAAACCCCATTTTACATTAATTACCCAGCCTAGCCCCGAAGAAATATTCTAGGTTAAAAGGTCCAAAAGTTTAAAACGTTCTAAATAGTTTTAAAAATTGTAAAATGCGTGTACGCTAAAAATAGTAAAGGGTTAAATGGTTAAAAATGCTTACAGGTAAAAATGTATTAATATATCGAAGCTATTTATTGTAAATAAATCACAGCAGTTAAAGAATTAATATATGATTGATACATGAGAAGAAGCGTATATTTTAGATACCAAACTCTTCCTATTTACTCTCCGTGACAACAAAACTTTCATGACCACAAAACTACAATATTATAAATGGTTTGAAATGTAGTAGTTAAGTTTTTTAGCGACATAATTTGTTTTCTGTTTTAATTAATTTAAAAACATTATAGTCAAAATTTCAAAATTCTGGCTTCAAGGTGCCCATTTTCGTGAACAAGGGATACTAATCAGTGGCGGTTAGTGTATAGGAACTGCAGAACTGCAGCACCCCCTGTTTCCACTCGATATTATTGATAACATTTAATATAATGAGTCCTATCTTCTTTCATTCTTTATTTATTTTTGTAGTTCAATATATATTCCTTGAGCTTAGTGTCAGTACTTTAGTAGCCATCCCCAAGTGTATGAGAAAGATACAAAAATCTTTGTATGAAACTGTGCGCTTCACAGTGCCAGTGACCTGATGTTTAACTGTTGTGCGCATGCGCAAATAGGAGAGGATGGGGAGGAAGGCGGAATGGCCAGGTAGAGAGAGCACTGTTGCTTTCGCAGTGCTGGATCTGGCGGGATGATGGAAGGAAGTAATTCTTTACTCAGCGTGTGTTGTGCTTAAAAACCGTGTACCCTATTCTTGAATGTGATAAAGTGTAGAAGAGTGTAGAATTAGATTATAATTCTGCTTCCAGCTATTCTATTTGATTCTTTTTTTTTCTTTTCTTTAATAGAAAGACTAAATGCGCTTGCAGTACTTTCAATGGAGAAAAATTTCCTCAATTGTCATCCAGAGATCAAGGAGAAAATTATTGAACTTTTTGCGCAAATTAAAATAAGAAGAATGGATTTCATTTTTAAATGAATAGATCAAGCCTGAACTTTAACTATTTAAGTTAAAGTAAGTAGAAAAGTTTTGTTTTTTGTTAAGATTTTATCGAGTTCCTGAATAAATTTTATTTTTATTCATTTTCTTTTTCCTTTTACACAATTTTAAAACATAGGCTAAAAATTTTCACCCCCACTAGTTTTAGCTACGAGCCGCCACTGCTACTAATATTTAAATGTCAAACTTCTGTGTGCGGTAAATACCTCGCAACGCTCATTACCTGCACAAACTTTTCATTTTATTAATGTAGAAGTGTGTGATTTACTTGGAATTGTATAGAACTATATTATAATGATCTGAAAATTAATAGTTCTGACACAATCTAAGGTCCTTTACTGCCGTTGTTTCTGGGTAAAACCAGACGGCAGGCAATTCTTAGATATGTAACTATCTAAATGTAGGGTGTATATAACTTGACTTGCATCCTTACATAACAAAAAATACCATAAACCAATCACCTTTATATCTCACTTGATTCGTGATTATCAAAACCCACAATGATTCATTCTCATAATGATATATTTTAGCAAGTGGAATGCCATGCCTCTACCGTGGTTCGGATTCCACGTTAAACTGTAGGTCCTCCATTTCATCCCACAATCACTCTACCATTATATATTAGCGTAAGTGCGTACAGCCCAAACGGGTAGTAAGACGTGGTGCTAATAATAATATTTTAACAAATAACAACGTTTGTAGGAGAGACTTATATTTAAGATATTAGATTACGTATTAAAACTATACCCATTATATTTTGTAAGCTTGTCATCACTATGTACTGAATTAAACTTTAATTTATTGTAATATCAATATTAGGTTTTTGACCAAAAGTTTTTCAAAAGAATGATACTAAAAATGTGTAAATTGGGGGTAAATATTAAGTATGCCACTTTCTTGAGAGGAAATATATTCATACTTGATTATTTCTTATTGGAATGGCAGTCCTAAGGCTTACGAACTCCTAAAACAATTATCAGTAATAATCTTTGCCTTTTTTCTCTTATAGTCCTATTAAAAGAACTTTATTTATTGAAGGCTAGCTCTATATTTCTAACACTCCACTTTGAACTCAGAAATTCGGCATTTCCTATGAAACGTCACAAAAAAATTCACATAATTTCACCTTTTTGATTAAGTTTTCTAAAAGATTGAATACTTTAACTGAAAGATTTTTAATTCAATCAGGATGTGCAGATATATTGCACATTCAATTTGAAATTAACCCTATTTTAAAATAACAAATCGCTTATATGGTAAAAAGGAATTTCTTGACGTCTGCAACGAGACTCAGCATTTCAGTCGCCACCCCCTCCCCCCCCCCCTTTAAAAAAATACGATATTATATGGCTCAGACATATTCACATCAATTTAGGTTTCATCATCAATAATTAACAACAACTTTTTTTTTAATGGTTTACAACATTTATTAATAATCCAATTTTCATAAGACAGCTTGACAAACTAATAGATCTAATTTCACATGTTCATACGTCAAGTCGTATTATCTGCAGTTATCACTTTAGATAGATATTATCATTATCTATCAAATAAAACTGGCAAAATATTTAAATGTTATCCCTTTTGGCCACAACAAAGGTTTTTATTTTCTAAAAGGCTCTTCTAAAAAAGATTTGAACATATTTTTACTTAGGATTTTAAATGAATAATGCTTGGTCAATTCTATTTATTCTTAACAAAAGTATGGCTTATTCCAATTACTATTCATAAGAGTGACTTTTTACCTTCTCTTCTTTTCCTTCCCTACTTATCTCTAGAAACTTTCTCTCATACACTCTCACTTTTTTTTTAAAGAAGAAGTTTGTGCCCGGTTCTTAAGGACCACAATCCAGGATTATGTTGAAGAATGCCAGCCGGTTTTTTTTAAAGGTCATCGAGATATCTAACTGGAGTTAATAAATAGCATAACTGTACTAGACAACCTGTTTATCCTTACGCATTGGTGCACGTATACCCTTGTGCACTGGAACATGTCTGCGCATGCGCACGTGGTCAGACGACCCACGATGGTTAATGTATGCGTGTTAGCCCCACCAATAGGTTTATTCAAGAACTAGGTCAAGGTATGGGAGGGTGCCGGACGGGTGACCGAACATACTTAGCTACGTACAAAAATGAATCAAATTCAATATCATATTAATTCGCTACGGTGGATGCATCATCTAAGGCATCCCCTCGCAATAGATCAGACTGCTGACGACCGAGGTTTGATCCATGTGGTCGGGTGTACTGAGGATATTTTTTCTTAAATAGTTTCCTCCCCACTCTCTCCATGCAAGTGCAGCTACACTTCCTATAAATTCAACCTTTCTGATTAAACTAACTCGTTCACAGCTGGGGCTAATACATATATATATTATATGCATATTAGCTAGGGCTAATATATATATATATATAATATATACATATATATGTATGTATTATATATATAATATATATACATATATATGTATGTATATTAGCCCCAAATAATATGCATATAATATATACATATATATGTATGCATATTAGCCCCAGATAATATGCATATAATATATACATATATATGCATATTATATATATATATATATATATATTAGCCCCAGCCGTGAACGAGAGCGTTTGGCCAATACTACGCCCCAGCTCCACCTCCTCTTCACTTCTTCTTAGACCTTCTCTGAGAGAAATGTACAAAACGTATCGTACAAAAAAGGTGGGATACAGAGATTCGTACTTCACTAAATCATTTTGGGCTGGGGGGACGGGGCTATCACGTCTTCCTTCTCATTCAGGCTATCTGCATATTTACGCTAAATGGGATAGGGATGAACTTAAAGGAGGTGTACCCTCATTCATGTGAAAAGATAATGGAAAACCTTTCAGGAAAATAGATCTCCGTCAATATAACCAACTGGTATTCCAAACCCGATCTTCCCATTATCTCCAATCCAGTCTCTTGTGAGAATGACGCCTTACACCGTTAAACAACCGATGCGTATTCTCACAATAAGGGTTGTCTCAGGTTCTGACAGCCTCTAGTCGCCGATAAAGGCAACCTCGTGGCCGAAGAGGGTTGTATCCTGATTGCGAGCAGGGCAAAACTCGTCCAAATATCGAGCACACCCAAAAATGTTACGCCCACCTAAATATCCAATGTCCAGACTGCGAACAAGTAAAAGAGCAACTCGTGGGAATTACTACGTGAGGGTGGTGACACGGGTTGAAGGGGTTACTGGCAGCACCCACCGGCCACCGGGGTTTTCTTCCTGACCAAGATTACCCTAACCTAACATAACCTGACTGACATAACCTAAACTGGAAATACTCGTGTATTTAATTTAATTAAGACCGACGAGGCTGAAAGAACGTAAGACTGTTAGGCCCCGATGGGCTGCCCCTATTATCAAATTAGGGGCGGGATGGCATAGCAACACAATTTGTCTGCAATCTGGACTCCTTTCCATATATAATTTAAAAAGAGTCATGTTTCCAAAATGAACTGTTTGTAATCAATATTGTTCGAAATCAGGAGGCCACTGCCACACCGAAGAGTTAGGAAGGCCAACTTGAATGTAAAGAAGACCCTGGGTTCAGTTCCTTCCGCACCACGCCTAGTTTCTGTCCATGGGATTGACCTGTTATCCTAAAACCAGCAAGGTTGGCAGCACGGTTGTTCCGGGTTCCAGCTTGGAAAGTCAAGGTTCAATACACTTTATTATAAACCCTCCCTTCCTCATCCTTAGTTCAATGGCATTTGTATGCATGTCAAACGGGTACAAAGATGCAGTGAAATAATTGGTCCTCATGGATCAGTGGCGGCTCGTAGCTTAAGTTAGGGGGGTGGGGGGAAGTGCTGCTCCAGAAAATGTTTAGCCTTTGTTTTAAAATTGTGTAAAAGGAAAAAAACATGTATAAAAATAAAATGTATTCAGGAACTTGATAAAATCCTAACAAACATTTTTCGCTTACTTTAACTTAAAATGTTACAGTTAAAGCTTGCTCTATTCATTTAAAAATGAAATCAATTCTTCTTGTTTTAATTTGCGCAGAAAATTCAATAATTTTTTCCTTGATCTCTGGATGACAATTGAGGAAATTTTTCTCCATTTAAATTAATACAAGCGCATTTAGTCTTTATGTTAAATAAAATAACCGAAAAAAAATGAATCAAATAGAATAGCTGGAAGCAGAATAATAATCGAATTCTACACTTTATCACAACCAAGGGTGGCCTGGTAGTCTAGGGGTAAGGTGTCGGACTTCTGTGCCGGGGTCCGGTGCTCAATCCTCGGTCCCGGCACAGATTTATCTGATTGCCAAACCCTTCCTTCACCTCTGACAAGACGTGTATTAATCACAACTTGTGAATGTGGGGAATGCCAGGCCTCCACCGTGGTTCGGATTCCACGTTAAACTGTAGGTCCTCCATTTCATCTCACAATCACCCTNCCTCATATGTGCGCATGTGCACAACAGTCAAACACCACGTCACTGGCACTGTGAAGCACACAGTTTCATACAACTATTTTTGTATATTTCTTACATTAAGCTTAAGTAATATATGTTGTACTACAAAAATAAAGAAAAAATGACTCATTATATAGAATGTTAAAGATAATATCAAGTGAAAATAGGGGGGGGGGGTTGCAGTTCCGCAGTGCCTATACACGAGCCGTCACTGTTATGGGTTCAATTCTTTACTACATTATCTAAAGTCTTAAAACAGTTCCAGTAATGGCTTAGAGCAGTTTTGATCGTTAATGTATTGAAGTAGTTCAGACTCGCTTCTGTGGTCGAATGAAGTTGTCACTCTAAAAAAAACCTGGTTTTCCGATTACTGGGAGATTGGTGTTTGAATCTTGGTCGGGTATACTGAGTATAGGTTCTATTAAATTATTTTCATCTCCCCCTCCCCTCAACCACAGGTAAATTTACTCTAAATTCGACCTTCTTTATCTTTAACACAATATAGTAATTTGTATACAGCCTACGCGTGTAACGTTAACGAATAGTAAGACGCGATTATAGAGAGAGAAAAAAGAGTAATGTATTTAGCTACTGTATCTCCCGTAAATAGTCTTGAAATAGTTCTATTAGGTACTTTATTTAAGTAGTTCTGATAATCACTGTTTTAATGTGGTCCTCGCAGTTTCTTTCTCTAAGTATTCTTGCAACTTATGCTCGTAAAATAGCTACGCAAGTTACTGCATTGAAGTAGTTTCAATAGTTACTTAACCCGCCTCGGTGGCGTAGTTGGCTAACGCGCTTGTCGTGTTGAGCTCGACTGCTGAGGACGGGGAGATTGAGGTTCGAATCTCGGTCGGGTGAAGTGGGGTGGTTTTTTCTAAATGGTGTTCCGCTCTCCCTCCACACAAATGCTGGTTCACTTCCTCTAATTTAACCTTCCCAATTCCTAATCCATTAAAGTAATTAGTGCTTAAAGCGTATAACCCGAACGGGTAGTAAGACGCGGTGCTAAAAAAAAAGTTACTTTCCTTATTTGTTGAAACGTCAACGCCGATAACTTGAAAACTTTTGAGTTCGTCTTGCTCTATCTAATATAAATGAAAAGAACAATAAATAATAATTTCAAAAGAATTCACATTGATAAAAAAAATAGGGAATGCTATTATGAAGGGAGGGGGGAAATGTATACAGTTGGAATCGAATCGAGTCCCCCCGAGTCAGAGACCATCCTTGGAAGATATATCACAAAAAAATCTGTTTCCAAGCATGCTCAACCGATATCGCATTTACCTACTGATTAAATAATACAGACTTCTGTTCTCATCTAAATCCAAAATGTGTGTGTGAAATTGGAAATGTACTCCCTTTCACTAAAAGTTTAATTAACTGTGGGTATTCGGGTTGTTGTGTTTGGCCTAGAATTAAATCAGGGTAAGACGCGAGTAGTCAACACACTATCACAGAATCCTATTAACAAACAAACAAACACAAGCTAATAACCCACTATCTTTCAAACAAATAAACACACCACGATCCATAACGGAATATCTCGCACTTACACTTTCCCCCAGTGCATGACCTGTACACTACCATCTTAAAGTTTTGTTTCCAATAATGGCAACAATCATTTTTTTTATATTGGCATAAAAAAAGTGTTTCAAAAACTTTCGCTAATTGCGTACCTCTTCCAGGTTTCGTTAAGGTAGGGATGTAAGAGGTCAGTGTTTTTTGTAGTAAAATATTTATTTGATCAAAATAAATCAAACATTTATCCAGTAGAAACATTCAGGGTTAATTTTCTTCAAATGGTTATATCAACAGTTTATGAATATCTACCATAAGCATAGTGATGATCAACTTTTATAGTTAAAAGAAAAAGTTATCATTAAATTCCAGGACACATTTGGCGGATATTCAAGAACTGTTGAGGTCACCGTATGAAGAAAATTATAAACTCTATATTTCTAATGGATCAATATTTTTTATTTATTTTGGTAACGAGAAAAGGGTTTTTATGTAAAAATTGCAAAAACACAGACTTTTCCTCTCATCCCCCTACGTACCCACCTTAAACTAGGTTGACATAAATGCCCGCTGTTTTATTAAACAGGCATCTCAAACTTGTGGGCCGATAAATGATTATGTACGGCCCACGGATCTTTCGATGAACCAACCTACAATGGCCCGCTTCGGAACCCGCATGGTATAAGGCGTCACTCTCTTAATAGACTGGATTTCCATTTGTGGGGAGATCAGGGTTTTAATCCCGATCAGGTGTTTTAAGGGTGATTTTTTTTCACTAAATTGGTTACAAGATTGAAGAAAGAAATGCTTCCCATGTCCAGGTGTCATTTTTAAATTTATTTTAGGAATATTTAAAGCCTAACCTACACACTTGATTTTTTTTTTTACTTATAATTTATAAGAAAAAAATTGAGATTAAGTTTTAGCATTTTATATAATCTTAATTGTCTTTTTGTAGTAACAATAATTTTAAGATTTATTTTTTGACTTAAAGTTGATGAAAATATTGAACTTTCTGATCCAATGTGGCCCTTTTGATCAAACTAGTTTGACGCACCTAATTTAATGTATAAATTCTAATTCCAAATTTTAAAAAAACTTTCGTGGTAAGATAAACAACTATTTTTTTTTAAACTGAAAAATGACACCTGAACACAGGAATCGAACCCGGGATATTTAACTCAATAGGCCAATGCTCTAACACCTGAGCTATCCAGGAATCATTCCATGACAAGGGTCATTCTTCACTCATGTATGTAATGGACGTGTGGAGATCGTCAGCTCCCAGAGTGAACAATTAAGAATCACGAGCCATCAGATAACGCAGCCACCATCGACTCGGTAATTAACTTTTTTCTTGCTGCCAATAGTACAATTACAACTGTACGAATGAGCATAATCATGGTTGATTAAATAGTTAAGCTATTTTATTTTATAATTAAGGTTCTAGCCACATATAAATATCGTATTCTTACCTAGTTGAATGCCTTAAAACAGGAGTGAAGAATGACCCAGGTCATACGACTATTCTTGGATATCTCAGTGGTTAGCGCATCGTCGTACTAAGCTGAAGTCCCGCATTCGATTGGACAATTTTCCCTTAAGAGTATTTATTTCAAAGGTATCCGAGGTTTGGATAGTTAGGCTCAAATCAGGTTAACACTCACGCCAACTCCACATCTTCATAATCACTCATGTCACATCCTCTCGTTGCAGGTATTTAGTGTAGACAAACTCATTTGGTGTACCCGGGGTTACGTTCTGTGCTAACAGAACAGCTAATAGTCTAAACACAAGGTGACTGAAACTGGATGTCAAAGTCCCTCCCAGTTATTATTACGCCATACGATTTAAAAAAACATAAAATATATGGGTAAGTAGAACAAATTCGAAAACAAAGGAAATCATAACGCAGATAGCCTTTGTTCACCGTAAGAAAAGAAAAGAAATAATATTTGGACAGGTACATGAAATGTAATTTTTACTTTACATGTATACCGTCCAACCAAATTCCAGCAAAATTAATGCAAACTAAAGTTGTTGTTTTCTTGCCACCGCATCTTACTACCCTTTCGGGTTGTACGCAGTTGTACTTATTACGCTAATGGTTTTAGGGATTAGGAATGTGATATTTATAGGAAATGTACCAGAATTTGCATGAAGGTAGGGTAGAAACCTATTTTGGGAAACCACCCTCAGTACACCTGACCAAGATTCAAACCTCGATCTCCCCATCATCGGTAGTCTAGTCTACTGCAAGAGTAGTGCGTTAGAACAGGCGGCCTCCAAAGAGGGGCCAAACTAAAGATTATATACAGGATATCGTGACATGTTGGACCCAGTTCAGAGGACAGGATACTCATAAACATGTGTCCCATTTGACCTTTTTCCTCATTTATAGTCATGTTTGTACTCAAGTAATATGGAGCTGCTTAACATGGCCAATTAGAGCCTGAATGCAATCATTGCAATGCAGGTTTTTTTTTAAAGAGTGTGGCATTTTATGACATGACTGCAGGTTGAAATTCTGGCCGAAGGTGGCCAGCACTTCTTATAGTTTTAATCAGCTCCACGTTACTGAAGGACAAACATGATTATTTCTCGAAAATAAGGTCAAATGGGACACATTAATTGTTTGTATTACATTTTCGTTGTTTTTATGTCTCCTGTCCACAGCTGAAGATGGTCTTACATGTTACAGTACACCCTGAATATGTTTACTGAAACATAAAAAAAACTTACGAGGGAAAATTCACCTCAAACCAAGAATGCCATTTTTTTTATTTTACTGGACTGTAATTGGATACCTGTTACAAAACTAACAAGAATAACTAAGAGATGTTTTGTATTAAAACTATTAGCATGACATTTACAAAACCTGTCTTCTTTTATTATCTCATGAAGCACAACGCCTAACCTTTTGTCCTCATCTTGCAAAAATTTTACGGGAAAAAAATATGTTTTACATTATTATATGGCACATGTTCACACCATATTACATAATGTACTTTCTGACAACTCATAGAAAGTTTACAAGTAGTAGATGTATGTTTGAAACAAAATAAAATACTGGCTATAATATTTAAAATGGCGTGGGAGAAAAAAATACCCCTAGTGAATTGTGAGTGGTAGTAATTGCTCTGGTCCACCTCCATGGTCTTGGGTTCAAACTCAGCCGGTGTTGACGGATGTTTCTTGAGATATTAAAATCTGTAGCACAATTTCTTTCGGAGGGGAAGTAGATCCTTTGGTCTCATGTCGATTGTGTCATGTAATAGAATCCTAGAAATTGTGTAAAAATACATTTCCCAACAAAATTGGTAGGCCCTTTCACTCTCGCTCATAGAAATACTCGTATGCTGATATAATCAGTCAGTTCAGAAAGTGCACATTATATACCTCAAATAAATAAAATAACAATTGCTCTGGAAAGTTTTTCTATGCGTGTTTTAATATCAAAATATATTTTATTAATTATTTTCAGGTAAAATTTGTTTACCAAATTCTGCACATATATTCTATATTTGGAGGCTAGCCGATTCCCCATTTCATCTGAGCTACTTCGATTATTTTCTTATTGTTTTGTGTGTGTATATATATATACACACAAAACAATAAGAAAAATATATATATATACTACCTGTTCAGGTTATACGCATTTATTATAGTTACTCTAATCGGGGAGGGATGAGGAAGGAATCATTTTAGAGATAATATACCTGCCAGTAGTAAAACGTGGTAATACAAAAGAAAAAGTTCAATGTTACTTTTAACTATGAAGATGGAAACATGATTTTTATCCCTAAATTATAGGAGAATGGTTTTTTTTATATATGATCAAAAATACAATCCGGCTGTGTTTATGGGGTGAGGGATAATGGGGTGTCTATATGTATTCAAAGTTTAATATTGTTGCATTAATGAGTTCTAGAATATTTGGTAAATTGAGTTTGCTTTGTAAATGTTAAAAAGGCTCATGTGATAGTTGAAGGTTTATAAATATTCTAGAACTAATTAATGAATGCACCGTTACCCTATTAAAATAATGATCATAAATGTACACAACCTGAACAGGAAGTAAGAAATAGTGAAACAATAAAAAAAAAATACACATCCAGCCGTAACACCTTCAGTTCAATTTTCATAGTAATGTTAATGTTTCAAACATTTTTTGCTGTGTCAACATTGAAAGCATTTAATTATATTATTTGTCTTATTTAATAGTTATTGATAATAGCTGTTAAAAGTAACAGCTTAAGATTACATGGTCAGATGTATGAATACGTGAAAGTATCTCTAGTAAATTTTCTATATATTATTAAAATTGGAATGTAGATATTTACTCAATGGAAAGCAGGACGAGCCCCGACACAAATAATAAATCTTTGCCAATGCCTCCAGAATCGAACCAGAGTTAGATTTGTATTCATCCACTCTCTCTTCATCGGACCATGCGGACAAATAGTAACGTGTGTGGTAAGTGACGTGGCTGTTGTTGAAGAAGAAATTCTAGTAATGATTGAATAAATTGGCTGAATGCCACATCCCAAAGTTAAAAATTTTCCGCTAATTTAATGTGAATTTAAATAAAACAAAAATAAAAATTAATAAATCAAAACATTTAAGTTAATGTCACCAAAAGTATTTCATAGACAAATACGTTCAGTGATTATTTCAAAGTTTTCCCGCAATGTGGCACCATGGTACAGCGCACTACAAACCTTGCTTCATAGTATACGTTCGCCCACAGCAAATATATATAAAAAAAGCACCGCGTCTTACTACCCGTTCGAGTTATATACTTATGTACTAATTACGCTAATCGTTTTAGGAATTAGGAAAGTTATATGTATAGGGAGTATACCCGCATTTTCGTGGTAGGAGATTGGGAAGAAATTTGAAAAACATCACCCTCAGTAGATCCATCTGGGTTTTAATCCCGATCTTCCCATCATTATAGGTCCATTCTAACATGAGAGCTACGGCCTAGAGTATCCGGCCTCTGAAGCGAGTATTTACTGTAATTAAAATGAGCAGTATTTTAAGGGTAAAATGTTAATCCATGTGTAGTATTTACACTAAAAATAAAATTATACAAAACAACAGACGTAAATAATTGACATTTCCTTCCCATCTACTTGGCAATGCTCAGGCAAGACCAAGCTTTCCCCGGCTGGATGCGCGAGGCATGGAAACTAAAGTTGACGGATGGTTTCTGTTAATTAGTATGTACAGCCTAGAGTCAGTCTTATCAAGGGCATGACAGTGAACTTACCTTTTCATGAACGGTGAACTAGACCATGAAGCTCTCTGGCAGGTCCTCGACTCCGAACAAAATGTTCTACGCTGGAACATTGCCGTCGATTTCACCAGCACAACACGTACCTTTGCGCGAGTCTTGCCTTACTGGCGACGAGGAATACAGGGTTCGAAACTCAGCCAGGTGTACTGTGGTGGTCTATAGTTTTCTTACCAGACCTTTACGCAAATGTTAGTACACTTGTCCTAAACTACACCTCATCTAACCCAAATTATTCATGTGAAATGTTACGAAATCCTGACCGGCTTGTAAGATGCGGAAAACGTGCTATATATATTTTTTTAGAACGTTTTATATACGGTATAAAAACAAAGCCTAAGCCGAAAGGTAATAATATCAAGGAGATTATTATATAGAATGCAGCATCATTAGCTTGAATAAAAGATGTGAAAATAATAATGATCATTTACTTGAGTAAAATCACCCTTAGTGCAATTTAATATATTCAAACACAAACACTACAACCAGATACAATATCACTTATAGAAAAGAAGTAAATCAAATGTCATGATAAAACATTCTCAACCCTGTCAAGAATTTAACCCGGGCTCAGTAGGTTTACATCCCACTAATTGAACTTAAGTGTTGGGCCGTGTGCAAATTAAAATGTTGTCACGTAGAGAAGTAGATAGATTCATGTACAATATTAATAATAATATAATTCTGAGAGCCTCTTTCTTAATACTTTTGAATCTATCTTTGTATATAAAAATACACTAATTAATATATTTTTATATGTTTAAAAGAAAATTAGTCAAGAGTATATGATTAAATATTAACTTCATCACAAATTGATGTGATTTATAAAACTGAATCTCGCATAATACAGCTCACTATATTATTGTTATAGCTCAGATTATTTAATTTTACATCGTATAAGATATAAAAAGTATAATGTGTAATACTATACATAGATTTAAATTTATTTTGGTAACGCCATAGTATACATTTTTATAATTTTTAAATCACAACCAGAACAAAAAATTGTTTTTAACCTTGTGCTCAATTTAATATGTGTACGAATTTACGAAATTTTATTTGAGTGTGAGCCACATGTTGTTATTATGAAATATTTGTAATTAAGTGTTCTGTCTTACGATAGGTTAATTCCTTTTGCCAGTTAACTTAGACAATCAATGCCATCTGTCCTCTGCATCTTTTTTCAACACCCAGAATTGTCTTCTTATCTAGTAGTTTATTTGTTATTAAACAGTTTTTATTAATTATTCTGGTTTTTACTATTGATAGTTAAACTACTTAAAAAATTAAAGGCCTAAAAATACAATATTATCCATAGATACAGTTGTATTCAGATAAGGGGTAAATTATTCTAACTAGTATAAGAATTACTAAAACAAATTTTATAGTTTTATACATAAAGTCATTTAATCTACAGTTTTCACTTTCAATAAATAATATTAATAGCTATAAAATAATACAAATAATAAATTATAAATTTCCTCCTACCAGAATTCTCCTAAATCTTATAATTTTGATAAATGTTTCTGTTGAGGAGCACATTTTGTTGATATAATATATTTTATAAATGGATTAATATTTAAATGCTTGGTATTTATTTTTCCTTACCTATTTCAAATAGCCAAATGTTTACAGATTTAAATACTTAGCTATCCACTTTGGTGGCCACTTGGTCTATGACATCTCTCATGCAATGTAATAAGACTGCCAATGAGAGGGAGATCATGGTTCGATCCAGGGCTGGTATACTGACGGTGGTTTTCCCCTAAATGGTTTTACACTCTCCCTTCACGTAATGTAGGTGCAGTTTATCTCAATTCAACCATCCTCATCCCTAACTCACCAGCATAACTAACCAGGTGGTAAAACGTGCTAGTTATAATTACAATAATTCTTCAGTTTTGGCATCACATTTATATGTCTCGTAAGCTGGTATTATGTTTGTGGCTGACTGTTTTCATGAACCAGACTATACCAGTTCTAAGTTTTGAACAGTTCCCAGTGAACATTCCATAAAGTGAAAACAAGAGTGTTTATCCAGCCTACTAAACGTTCCTAGCAGTGCGATCAGGAGATTTCCCATGACCTACATTTCTCAAAGTCATTCCCTGATTTAAATAAACAGCTTTTAGTCAGCACGAAACCTTCAAAGATACACACATACAAGGATGTCAACGATTATTAATTATTATTGCACATGCACACCCTTAAAGTGGGAGCATAAGGAACTCGAGCTAAGGCCAGCGTTTTTGAAGTTTTTATAGCAAAACTTTTTTTCAATAAACCTAATAATTCTTCAGTATAAACATATAGTTTAGTTTTCTCCACATAGTGACATCAACCGTTCTTGAATATCTTTCATGATCATAGCGGCATCAAATGATACTTTTTATAATGCAGGAAAAAAGTTGTCACTAAATTCCAGGATACCCCTTTAATAAATTTTAAGATACCATGTGAAAAAATAATAATATCATGTAAATATCTGGAGAATTATTTGATATTTTTTGCAAACAATTGTTTTGCTATACAAACTGCAGAAATTCTGCAATTAGCTCAAGTTCCCTACACTCCTAAATAAATAATTTAAAAGAGGGGCCTAAGCAGTCTATAGTGAATTAGAGGTTTTTTTGTTATTATAATCTTAATATTTATCTTTGGATTTCAAGTTGAAATTTCTCTTATAATATTTAATTTAATTTGAAGTTGACATTTTACCATAATGATCAAGTTGGACAGAAAATAAATTATTGTTATATCTCAGATTATTTAATTTTACATCGTAAAAGATATGAAAAGTATAATGTGTAATACTACATATACGTCTACATTTAATTTTGTTTGCGTATAACCCGAACGGGTAGTAAGATGCGGTGCTGATAATAATAATAATAATAATAATTTAATTTTGTAATACTAGCCTATATTACACTCATAAATAACCGTTGTTTACATGGTTTAAGACGTCACTCTCGTAATACATGTAAAGTTTAATCAAGAATACGCCCTAGGTACAGTAAGTACTTGGGATTAGATATTTAAAGAAATACTTTTTGGATGGCTGCTATAGCCATATTAAAAAACTATGTGCACTACATACATCTTTCGACCTAAACTCAAAGGAATTACCTGCATACATCGTTAAAATGGGTCCACTTATTTAACAGTTATCGTGGAACAAACAGATTTTTGAGTGGCCACCATTTTGAAGCAGATAACCATATCATATTTCGTTCGGTATAGATTTAAAGAAAGTTCATTCTTCGAGTATATCTGCTATACGAAGGTACACATCACTATAATATGCATGTCAAAATATCATAACTCTATACCATTTTTACTCTATATTAAAAGAGAAATAATTCATATTCATTTTAAAATTAAAGAACTATTAAACCTTTCCCAATTTTGCTGTTTCCAAGTGAATAGTGGGGGAAAAACCTTCAATTGTATATATCTAATTTGTTTGTGATTTACCGGTTAATCGGTTGGAAAAATAGACTCTCAAGTGGATGTTGGCTATTCTAGTCATTTTTAAAATTAATTCATGATAATTTTACACATAAACAATCATTTTATTTTCTATTTCGGTATACAGCTGAGACTCGAACCTCGGCCTCCAGTATTTTGTGATACGGAATCCTTGGATCATACGACTACATATGCATAGCACCAAGTAATTTATCTGTTCAATTAAATTATCTGTTTGTTTCATTAAGGCCAAGACATTAGTCACGAGTTCTCTGTGTTCTGTATAATTTTGTATCCCTGGTCAGTTCTTGGCCAAGGATATATTCGGGGGGCGGGGGGTGGAGGGGCAGCTTAGTTTCTGACCTTACTTATTTTCCACTTAATCATCGGAGTATACTGAATGATGTAGAAGGCGGGGGAGGGGGACTGATGTGAATGGCCTCTAATAAGGTACACTTTCATTATGACCTAGCAGATGGGAACGCATCAATTTATTTATGAGCGTTTCCTGGTTTGTGACATGCGTTTCTTCCGGGAGATTTAGATGACGCAAGGTCATTTTTTTTTAGAATGGAACTTTAAAGGAGTCTCAATTAAATTTCTAAAGAAGTTACATAAAACATAACTAGTAATTTAAGTGTCTAAGATAGTAGGTCAATAATATAATACTAAGAATGGTTAGTGTGTTTGTCACTATATTTAATTATTTAATTTACTACACTGGTAATTTTTTCTTTCGGAGAATGAGGGCTTAAATTTGTAATATTTATGTTAAAATTCCAATATATATAGATTACTTATAATCTGAGTTTTAGTATAAAATAAATTACATTAATAACATTGGAAGTTGAAGTGTAAACATGAGAAAGAAAATAGTAAATATGGATGCTTCAAACAAACTTGTAAGTACGATATTATTGAAATTGAATGAAAATACTTCTCATTTCTGTGGCTTGTTCACTTGGCTAATAAATAATGTGGTTGGCCAACATCCAAGGTAATCCTGAGTTTATTTCGGGTTGAAAATATTTACTATCTATATGCAGGTTCGTCTTATTATATTATTATTATTATTATTATGTTTATGTTTATGGGAAAAATCTAAGTGTGTTAGTGGATCTATTAGGAGTATTGTCCAAAATTATGTTAGTTTAAAATCATTATTATACTTTATAGGTGTGAATAGTATTAATATAACTGCTCAAGGTGGAGGCGGTAGGGAAAGGGAGTTTAAATCCTTATTTTTATAATTTTTATGTAAAATTAACTTTATTTATAAAAATAAATAATGTATTTCTCCATTAAATACGGTTGGTTTAATTTTATACACCTAATAATCTCAACAAAATCTGAAAATCTGCTATAAAGAATGAGGAATTTGAACAATTGTTTTTATATATTAATTTAAAATGGTTTTGTGTAAGTACTATTTTATATGTATCCAATAAATATAAATACAGGTATATATTTAAAATATATATATATATATATTTATTCGAAATTACTTTTGCTTTTGTTGTTCTCTGTGGTTGTGAAACATGGTCTCTTACCTTACATGACGAAAATAAATGTAGAGTGATCGAAAACAAGGAGCCTGTGAAGATATTTGGTACAAAAAGGAATGACGATACTGGGGAGTGGAGAAGGTTACATAATAATGAGTTACATTACTTGTATTCACCACAAGACATCCTAGAAATGAGCAAATGTTGCTGATAACGGTGGGTGGGACATGCAGCGCGAATGGAAGAATTTAGAACCGTGTTTATGGTATTGACTAGGAAACTCAATAGGACGAGACCATTGGGAAGACCTAGACACTGATGGGAGTATAAGATTAGAATGGACCTGACAAAGAGAGGGTGTAATGAGGTGGACTGGATAGAACTAGATCAAGGAAGAAATAGGTGGAGTACTTTTGTAAGCCCGGCAATGAACTTTCGAGTTACTTATGCCATAGAGTACAAGCGTTTGTTATATTAGCTGGGAAACTTAACTTAATACTTAAATCGCGTTTCCTTCCCCCCTTCCTCTTAAATGTTCGTACACACAAGTGGGTGATCTGACGGTCTATGCGTAAGGAGTCAGGTTTCTGTGCTTGGGGTCTAGGGTTCAATCCTCTATCCCGGCACAGATTTATCTGATTGCCAAACCCTTCCTTCGCCTCTGACGGGACGTGTATTAATCACAAATTGTGAATGTGTGGAATGCCAGGCCTCCACCGTGGTTCGGATTCCATGTTAAGCTGTAGGTCCTCCTTTTCACCTCACAGCCACCCCACCATTACACATTAGCGTGCGTATAAACCGGACGGGTAGTAAGAAGTGGTGCTAATAATAATAATAATAATAATAATAATAATAATAATAATAATAATAATAATAATAATTCAATTCAATTTCCTTTATTATAGTGCTGGCCAACAGTCGTAAGAGCTATAACAGGCCAGCACTGAAAAGTAATAATAATATGAGGTGACCTGGCGGTCTAGGGGTAAGATGTCGGACTTCTGCGCTGGGGTCCGGGGTTCAATCTTCGGTCCCGGCACAGACTTATCTGATTACCAAACCCTTCCTTCACCTCTGACAAGACATCTTGTGAATGTGGGGAATGCCAGGCCTCCACCGTGGTTCGGATTCCACGTTAAGCTGTAGGTCCTTCATTTCATCTCACAATCACCCTACCATTACACATTAGCGTAAGTGCGTATAACCCGAACGGGTAGTAAGACGCGGTGCTACTAATGATAATAATAATAATAATAATAATAATAATAATAATAATACACACATGTGTATTTGTGATACGCGTCTTTCGGCGCATCTGGGCTATTCACTCAGCTACACAAGTGGGGCAGGGAGTGGAATGTAGAATTTAGAGAAAGTGCACCTGCATTTTAGTGAAAGGAGGGGGGGAAACTATTTAATAAACCTCTTTTCAGAACCCCGGTTCTGGTTTCAAACCTAATCTCTCCGTTATCAGCAAACTATATCGGTTGAGATTAACGCTTTTGTTCACGTAGCCACCAATGAAGGTATTCGTTATAGTTAACTTCTGAACCTTTTTTTTTATCAACGCATTTCACTAACCGTTCGGGTTGCACGCTTATGTAGCCTACTAATCACGTTAATGGTTTTAGGAAGGTTTTATTTAAAGGAAGTACACACACACATTTGCTTGAAGGGAGAATGGAGAACAATTTTGTAAATCCCCAGTACACCCTACCGGGATTCAAACCTCAATCTTCCCCGTCACCAGCAGTCTAGTCAATTGTGAGAGGTGCGCCCTATACCATATGGCCAACGAAGTGGGTTATATTCAATTGATCTTAAGACAATTTATATAATTATATTCAAGCAACCGCGTCTTGGCACTCATGTAGTCGTGATAGCTCAACCTATACCAAGCTGTTCACCTTTACGGCAACCTTGGAGACTTTTGCGGTCGTGCTTAGTTAAAGAGCTGTCAGGAAGCAATCCGTACGAATTAAAAAGTCATCTACGCTGTGTGTTTCACTAACTGTACATTTCAAAACAATCGGTAGGCTAAAATTCAAGTCCGTATTTCAAATATGCCTTTAATTTGAATCTCCAAGATGTTCATTGAGATATTAGATAAATTAAAGTTTTATGTTGGTTTTAAAGATAACAATTATTGGCTATAAACATTTGTATCCACATTTCAGTGAATTTCGGGTAATTGTTAAGGTTCCCTACTCTTACCTGTTTCATATCCCCCGAACATGATATATGTGTGCCTCGGTGACCGCATTGTCTAAGGTGCCTGTCTGGCAACAGACTAGATTGATGACTGGTAGATCGTGGTTCGATTTCCAGTTGGGTGTATTAAGGGTGGGTTTTTCCTAAATGGTTTTCCACTCTATCCTTCCACACAAATAAAGGTAAACTTACACTAAATTCAATTTTCCTAATCCTTAACTTATTAGAGTAACTAATACATATAATTATATCCCGAACGGGTAGAAAATAAGACGTGGTGCTAAAAAAAATACTAGTCTGAAACTTAATTCCTTAGCATTCATGCCCAAGCATAAAATTTTACTCGACTTATGCATTCAATCCATCCCCAATTAACAATAATTTAAAAATACAGGATTTCAAAAATGACCATTAAGGAAATTTACAATAATTCGCCTAGTAAAGAGGTTGAAAAAACCTTCATTTCAGTATGTCTTAGGTAGGCTATCACGTCATTTTCTTTCCCTTTAGAGATTTTCTCTTTGCACGTTAAGATAAGCTTGCATTTAAGTTCTTAACCAATTTATATCAAATTTGTTTTAGGGAGTGCTTTATGACCCTTTTTTTAATAGGGGAAAACCAAATAATATATCAGTAAATTCTCCTTAGAAACACTGGGTATTTTTTAATAATATTCAAAATATAAAAATCTTTATAGGTAAAACTTTTTTTCATGCTGAAAGTATGCATAATGACGTGGACATTTACCAATAAATATGAGCTCAATCCCAACTTGGTGTATTGGGTGTTGGGGTCACCTAACAAGTGTTTTCCCATTCAGTTTTTCAGGTAATTAAAGACAAATTTATTAAATTTTCTCCTTAGCCCTTATGCAATGTCGAAAATGTTAAATCATTAAGTGAATACCATTTATGATAATACAGCTAAAGACTTTTCATAAAAACGTTATTGTATTGTCATAATTTAGTAAGCATTATAGATATATGTTTTTTATATTTGTCTTCAAAATAGATTTTGGATGAATGCATACAGTTGAATCTTAAAACAATAGTCCAAAAGTCAGCAAAAAGTTAAATAATATTTGATATTGTTCTAAATTAACTCATTAATAATTTAGAACGACCAATACAAACGTAGTGGGTTTTTTTATCACCTCATTTTACTGCCTGTTCAGGCTATACGCATTTGCACTAATTACGTTAATGAGTTAGCCATGAGGAAGGTTGAATTTAGAAGAAGTGTACCCACGTTTCGTGGAGGGAGAGTGGAAAACCATTTTGGAAAAACAACCCTCAGTACAGCCTATCGAGATTTTAACCCCGATATTCCTGTCATTGGCAGTCTAGTCCAACACGAAGGTAACGCCTTAGAGCATGTGGACACCGAAGCAGATGGTAAACTTAATGTTAATGGTTATAACAAATTTTATAGCAATCTCCAATATTGTTTCTAAGTATCTGTTCAATTACGATAATAGTGTGTAGTTATTTTATTTCTAGCTCTTTTTTTACGGTAAGTCACCTCAAGGTGAGACAGACCCATTCATCATGGATGCGAAAAGCCCTTAAAAGTCCTGTCAAGAGACATCGTGCTGCAAACCACTGAAAGGCGCCAGAATAAAAACAGACACGTTGCTGTGTTTTGAAATGTCAAGGGAAACCCAGTCCAAGGGCAACGAGACATGGGTCCCAGACGTGACTACCGTTCAGTCGTCAGAAACCGGGAATGTTATATGAAGGTTTGAAGAAGGGTACGTTGAGGATGCAAAAGTAAAAATGAAGGGTATATAAAGAAAGTATTGCAGTCGTGAACATTTTCGACCTCCAGGTTTATACAGGTCCTTGACAATTTATGTGCTTCCGAGCTCAATAAAAATGAGTCTTACAAGTCCTTCCATCCATGTATGTTTGTACCTAGAGCCACATCGAAACGGTTTAATTGATTTCGTTCTAACTTGATACAGTCGAACTTGGATAAGTCGAACGTTTATCATTCGAATTTATGTTTTATTCAAACTTTTCGCTGGGTCCCTTAAAACTTCTATTAAAACAATGTTTAGTAAAAATCAAATGTAATTCAAATTTATTTTGTTTAGTTCGATATAAAATTGCCTCGAAGATTATGAAAAACAGCCTGAAATCTCGTTTGCGTAGGAAACACGTTTACTACTTGACTGTTGCTGCGCGGATACTAGGCTCTCTGCGTGGAGGGGCACTAAAGTTTTGGGTTTTGTGTTCCTTACGAGGATTTTGTGAACGTGGACGAGAACTTAACAGTTTGAGGTGAACTTAGAAATGCAGAAATTTTGGGCAGATATTATGAACAATATAAGTTTAAATGATAATTCTTGAGTTGAAGAGGGGGAACAGACGGAACTTTCAGAGAATCCAACCCCAACATCTACACAGCCATATCGAAAAATCAAGAGTATTACCTCCAAAAAACCATAAAAGGTGGTTAGCTTTTTTTTTAAATTGTAAATACAGTATTCTTGACTTTACATATTGCTATGGAAAACTAAGAATAAAATTATATGTATGCGGTATATAGGATTGTATTTTACTTCACCGAATTTATGTTTGAAGTTATTTTTATAGTCCAAATAAACACTTATTTAATTCAAATTTTTGTATAGTTCGAATGTTTCTAGTTGTCCGATCAGATTCGAATTATCCAGGTTCGACTGTATTTAGATTTTACATGGTCATACATCAAGGTCAAAATATTATTTTAAGTATATATTTAAATTACTCAAGGTATTTTACTGATAAATTTATTTAAAAACTAAAAATGTCTCAAAAATAGAAATTTGGGAAATATATTAAGTTATTATAAACACTGTAATAATGGTTTCAAATAAACAATTATTTAAATGTAGTTTAAAAAAATTAATTTAAATTGTTTAAAATGGCCATAGCGATTTGGTTCAAAAAGGGGTACCTAGTGAGTGTCTTAAATGATAAACAACACTGTAACTTGTTTATTTTTTAAGAATATTTAATTTAATGTTTGTTTTCTTAAAACCAATTTTTGTAAATCTTATTCCAAAATAATTTATGAAGGAATAAATACGATTGTGTCATACCATTTATTTCGGCTGCTAATAAAATAATGTATATATTCAGACTTTCCACATTTAATTACACTAAATAGAATAACGACGAGGAAGATAAAATATATAGATAATGTGTCCACATTTTCGTAAAGAGAGAGTGGGAACCCATTTATAAGGAAAAAACTGCCCTCTATACACCCGTACTGGATTTTAACCACCATTTACTCATCACCAGCAAAGAATGTAAATCATTTTCATTTTCAAAGATTTTTAATTTAAAAACTAAGCTGAGACATGTTCCAAAAATCTAACACAAAAGTAGAATACAGCTATTGTACGAAATTGTATTGAAAGTTGTATAGTAATTAATTCAAATATAAGTTAAATGTAGTCCTAGCCATTAAAAAAAAATCTCACAAACTAAAAACTAATTATTGTTTTTGAGCCAACAGCCAAAATTAGAAGAAAAGAGTTGGTTATTGATTAATTTTATTTCGTATAGCCCCACCTACCGCTACCAAAATTCAAAACGCTCTCTAACAATCCCTACTAACCCCTGCTAATGCAAAATTAGGTGGGTTTTAATAACGGTTACCCTCACGGTTAGGTATGCAGTGAAGTGTCCCTGATGCCGGCTGGTCCCTGAATAAGAGCCCTGATTCCGGTTGGGAATGTCATGGCTTGGTCTCTGAATAAGAGATCAGGGGCAATATTTGTTGAAAATGTTATTTCCATACTCTCTCTAAGTGAATGATAGAGCTTATTTTTAAACTATCCATTATAGAACTGTTTTCTGTAACAATGTAGTATAAGTCTATAAATGCTAAAATCACGACTATAGAGAGCTTACCAGGCTATTATTAAGAATCCATCCTACCACATGAATAGTTTGTAGCTTAGGAAGGAAACACAGCTCTATCTAAGCGTTTCATCATGTTGTGGTGTTTTTTTTTTAAGTCTTCATTAAATTATTATTATTTATCATTATTTAGCACCACGTATTAATTACTACCCGTTCGGGTTATACACTTTAAGTACTAATTACGCTAATGGGTTAGGAATTGGTAAGGTTGAATTAGAGGAAGTGAACCCGCATTTATGTGGAAGGAGAGTGAAAAACCATTTAGGAAAAACCACCCCCAGTTTCCCGAATGAGATTCGAACCTCGATCTCCCCGTCCTCAGCAGTCGAGCTCAACACGACTAGCGCGTTAGCCAACTACGCCATCAAGGTGAGTTCTTCATTAAAAATCATTGGAATTGTGAACATTAAAACAATTTTACCAAATTTAAAAAATAGATTTTAATCAATTTTTAAACTATTTCCTAATTTCACTTTTGTTAGATAAATAACGGAGAAAAACAAACTTCGAAAAGTTTTCTGATTGGAGAGTAAACGTGTACCTAAAATCCCTGTTAATAGTACGTCAGTGTGTCTCTCAAGGCCATGATAGAAAAAACATTTTAAAAATTACATTGTTTTTAAGTTGACATTGTTGACCTTGGAGGTCTTAAGGTAATGTACAAACCTCAGGACCCGATGTTCGTGGGTTCAAGCCCAGCTGGGGTCGACGGATATTTGTTTTACGGTAAAAAAAAATCTTAGCACAAATTCCTTTGGAAGAGAAGTAATGCTGTCGGTACTACGAAAATTGTGGCATGTAAAATAATTCTGGAAGGTATGTGAAAACACCTCTCCCACTAACATGGGTAGGCCCTTTCACTCTCACTCATAGAAATACTCTTTTGCTGATACAATCAGTTGGTTTATAACGTACACGTTATATACCTCAAACAAGTAAAAAATAGATAAAATATCAGTTTACATTGCTAATACTATACTACCATATTATAATATCATATTATTTGTACTTTTTCACAGGTATACTATCTATAAAATAGTTGCAGCTGCATCTCAGATTACTTTACGTATAAAAATACTAAAATAGTTTTTTTACTGTTTGTTCCTAATCATCTTACCACGTTCTTACTATACACGTACTTAAAAACCACCTAGAGCCAAGAGGTTTAGAGCGTAAAAAGCCCATATATTTCCATCGCCTTAAAATGTGTTTTTATATGTTTGTTTTGGCCCTAATTACAACTAACAAACGAACTTGATCTTGTTTAATAATAACTAAACCATATTTAGAAACTCTAAAATACAACATTCACAGGAAGTACAGTTCTGTCCTCTTTTCAAGGTTAAGTGCTATTTTTATTAATCCCGTTCAACCAAATTTGAAAAGGGGAAAGTGGCATTTTCTGGCAACAGTGGCAATCAGGGAAAGATGATTATTTAGTGATGCAGCATCGTTTTAAATGACACACAAATCATGGTATTTGATATTTGCTTTTTACTATACTTATTTTTGTTTTTATTCAGTGAATGAATCGGTTTAGCTAAATATTACGTAAATGGTTTCATACACATTTTTTTATTAAGAATATATATATAGTGTCCATAAAAATTCCAACCCATTATAAGCCTTAATAAATTTGAAATTTTAGGAGCTCTCTTAAAAAAAATATTGGTGCTAATTAATAATCCAACTCGCATATTTTATTTAGTAGACTTACACATTTAATCCAATACTTCAGTAAACCAGAATTAAGTAATATTACGATTCAGCCCTATAAATAGAGGGTAAATAATTTTATGGACATCGAGTATAATATCGGACTAAGTAATACTTTGTTAAAACCTGATTTACAAATTATTTTAACCAGTAGACATACACCATCATACAAATAGAGCAATCATAGCGCAATGAATTGAGATTTTCTGGGGTTAGGAAATAAAAACTGTACCCAATTTCTAGTGTAAGCTGCATAAGACGTTAAACTAAACCAAAGCTCCCTAAATCAATATGTAGTCAACATATCTAACTTCCCAGGCAGATAAACAGTAGAGTCATGTTATGAATAATGTAACATGAATGTTCGGCGTTACATTCCTCTGATGTTGGAATTTTGAAAGCTTCTATTTCTCTTATTTTGAAGTATAATAAATATTCCCTAAGGCATCTTCTTAAAGAAGTCACATATTTGAATAAATAAAAGTAATAATTAGGTTTCTAAAACAATGCCTTGAGAACAAAAACATATTACATACATATTTTTCACACTTAATTTATTAATTTTGTTCTTATGTATAATTTCTAAAAATTACTTATATTATTTACGTTTAAAAATAACAAAACAAAATTGTTACTTTGTTTGGGCTCTACAGATTTTAAAATTGTGTCCAACACAATTTTGTGCAAACGTGTCATCGATGTAGTCCTAACTTATAATATAATCTATGTTCGTAGTGTTCGAAGTAGCACGGAAAAAAGTTATCTGTGTTTGTTCAAGTTGGGGATTTGTTTGATTAAATCTTTTGTTGGAAATTTCATGGACGTTGATTCAGTGAAAATTGCGTGTCTTTAAGAAAATATTAATTGATTTTATCATATTTCATTTAGAAACAAAACAAATTTTAAATAATATATTTCAAAATCTCCCACTATTCGTCCTAATTTCAAGTTTCCCGAATTACTATACCTACATCATAATTTTGATACGAAATAAATTAATCTCAAATTAATTATTTTATTTGATAAGAGATTGTATAAGGATTATTTTTAGAAATCAATTTGATGCACACGCAGTCTAAGTTATTTGGTGCAAAAAATGTTTACGATAATATAAAAATGTCCATTTTTCTCAAATATTATTTGCAATAAAATAGATATTCATAGCTTTAATGGACCAAGTTTTCAGATTAGGTTTTACCGTTATTTGTATTGGAAAGCTTGCTTACTACCAAATTCCATTATTTTAGAAAATCTGTAGGTAATGATAATGTGAACATCACGTGCTTTAGGCTTGTAAGTTATTTTATTTAGTGCAAATATCGGCTTTGTGTCTCCAAGAAGAAATAAAATGATGTGAACGTTTAAGGTTGGTGACTTTACCAGTTGTGTTTCTTTTCATTTCGTCTTTTTCCTCAAAGTCTAATACCCGGATATCCCTTTGGTGGAAGAAAACAATAGTTTATTTAGTGATAAAATCATACAGCTCCATACTCCTTCTTTGCATTTAATATCCAAGTATTCCTTTTACGTAATATATTATTTTTAGTTTATGTGTTTTAGCCTAATAAATCTTTACAATATCATAATGTATACAACATAGCTATAAATACCCAATTAAATATTTTAAAAGCTATATACTCAGATGAGGTGACTGTATATTTTAGTAAGTTAAACAATGATACGTTACATACCCTGTATACAACATAATACATTGTTAGGATATTAAATTATGGTAGATTACGTTGGTCAGGACACGCGTCGCGAATGGGAGATTCTAGAACCTTGTTCGTGGTATTGATTGGCAAACCCAAGAGGAAGAGAAAGACCATTGGGAAAACCTTAGACGAAGAAGGGAGGTTAACATAACAATGAACCTGAAAAAGATTGGATGTAATGAGGTGGACTAGATAGAATTAACTTCTTTCTTTTGTTTGCCAAAGCGGCAATTAACTTTCGAGTTCCTAATGCCATAGAGTAAGTAAGTATGATATCGTATATTGCTGCAAGAACAAATGTTTGCATTTTTAATAGAAATTTGCGCTGCTAATAAATATTTCACAAATTACGTACTTTCTAAGAAAGGGGCAAGACATCCTTTTCACTGTCAAACCCGTACATATACGTGGAGCCATAGAGCTAATTGAATTGCACGCGCTAAAGTGCGAAGAGGTTGTAAAGAAAAAATACTGCTCTTTTTCTAAGTTTCATCTATAGTTTTTAGTTTATATTTACCAGTGAAATATTTACTTTCCTGAGCTCACTCCCTACAGTCAAGATGGCGTGGCGAGGAAAACAAACGAAGTCGCGGGATGATGAAATTGGAGGATTTATAGTAGACAGTGATTCGGAAAATGAATTTTTAGATGATGAAAGTGAATCTGAATATTTCGTAGGTGATATATCAGAAGAGGGTGACAGTGATAGTGTCAGGGACCCCTCTGAAGTACAAGATGATGTCAGCAATCAACCGGCACCTGCTAAACGAAAAAAAAAGGTATCCTTTATTTACTTGGATTTCTGGGCAATTTAAACCTATTTTACCAACCTCTGTGCATCTAATTCAGGATTTACAAACGATTCACTAAATGATGATTCCCTTGAAATTGATTTTTTCCTGTGTTTTCTCACTCCTGCCTTGGTTCAGACGTTTGTCCACGCTACTAATGAGTATTATTAGAAGGTTTTGACAGTTTTCCAAATTTCTTAAAACAGTAGACTTCATAAATGGCAAGACACTAATATAGATTAAATATATATGTTTTTTGCCCTTACCAAGTTGATGACAAGAGTGGAAAATTTCTAAATATTGGTCCACAAAAGACCAAATTCACAACCCGACTTTTTCTCAAATTATGGCTGTAAACAAGTACCTAATTCTTCTAAGTATGCTTCATTTCTCCTGTCTCACCCCTGCAGACAGCAGTGATAAACTCTACAAACTGAAACCCGTAATAGGTAATCTTAGGATTGTGTTCAAAGAAACACTGCGGCCTTTCTAGAACCTATGTATTTATGAACCAATTGTCCCTTTCAAAGGTCACCTATGTTTCAAACAGTTCATTCCAAGCAAGCGACATTGATTTGGAATAAAAAAATTTGCTCTTTGTGATGTTGAAACCGGTTTCATATTGGATTTTGTTGTATATATTGGACAAGGAACAGATATCGAGGATAAGTTTTCAATAGGAATGTCTGTTGCAGTTGTCACAGCCCTTATTGAACCATTACTTGATAAGGGACATTTTTTGTTTGTGGATAATTGTCTGACTTTCTTCACAAACATCAAACTAACGCTTTTGGCACAGTGAAACAAAACAGAAAGGTGATGGCGCCACTACACAAGAAAATGATAAGAGGTGAGACAGAATCGTACCACAATGGATCTATGATGGTGCTCAAGTGGATAGACCGCAGGGAAGTTCGCGTGTTGACTACGATGCACCCTGATGAGATGACACAGACTTCAAAGACAGACAGAAATACTAACCAACACATACAAAAACCTAAGTGTATTCTAGCGTACAATGAAAGCATGGGATCTGTAGACCAGACTGACATAATGTTGAGCAGATTAGACTGTATGAGTAAAAATATCAAATGGTACAAGAAATTGGCATTCCACTTCATTGATCTTATTCTCTTGAACTCATACTTAATATATCTAACTAAAACAGGAAAGAAACCTTCACTGGCAGACTATCATTTGGAACTTATCCACCAGCTGATCCAAAGATTCCACAAACCGAAAGGAGGAAGACCATCAACATCTCAAGATAATCCGTCAAGACTGACTGCTCGACATTTCCCCTCCATGGTTATATCTATAGAGAAGAGGAAGAATGCTTTTCGTGTTTGTGTGGTGTGTTCCCAAACAAAGAAAAAAGACAAGAGAATAAAGGAATCACGATATATGTGTAAAGAATGTGATGTTGGACTGTGTGTAGTCCCCTGTTTCGAAGAATATCACAAACTGATGAATTTTTAATATGTTACATTACCTACTTATGACACTTTTTACACTATTTTTTTACAGCATTTGATAAAATTAGGTAATATAAATTTATTTTCTGAAATAATTGTTTTTTTCAGAAATTGTATTTTTTTCTACATAATTTTAATTACATTTTGTTTAAATTATTTTATAATAAAACTGTTTTTCCAAAAATTGTTTTTTTTTCAGTTAAAAACCCCGACAAAATGGACTTGTGTATGCAAAATATACATGAGAGTGAAAGGGATTTCATAAATTACGTGCTTTCTAAAAAATGGGCAAGACATTAATGAGATTTATTTTGTCCCTTTGCGTTAATATTTAATTTTATCCAACTTTTTTATTCTATTTGATAAGTTTTTTTCATATGGCCGGTTTTTGCACCAAGCCCTTAAAATGAATGTTCTCTTAACCCCTGGCTTGGCCGTGGCTATACTATGACGCTACACACCTATGCTGTTGGGTCAGTATAAATCCGGCTGTGAAAGAGACAAACAACTCTATCAACGACCAAACTTCACGGATCGCGAGATATATATTAAAGTACATTATATATAATTAATATAATTTCTGACGATTTAAATTGTGTAATACTTATAGAATGCTTAAATTTATAGTGTAATACCATTCAACCATCCAATACCTTATCTCAGCCGGTGACGAGTCTACCTATTGAGTTAAGGATTTTAAATTAGATTCCCATCATAGCAGAAAAAAAATATCATTGGTAAAATTCTGGTTTTTCCTTTCACGGTGCTGAATTAATGGTCGTAGGACTGGATGTTGTGCCTGTCCTAAAGCTATCATATTGTGTAGGCCGTATGCTGATTTATAATCAGTCGATTTTGAAGATTCCTCTTAAACCAGTAGAAATAAAAATATACATATAGTTTAGGGGAAATAATTATACTAGTAAATTATATGGGAATGCTACTGAACTTATCTAATGGTAGAATAGGCTAATTTAGAAAAATAATCAAATTTCAGTCTCCAAGGTGAGAATCAGTAGTATATGGAAGCTGCCCGGTAATTATGGCTTTTCTTTTTTTGCACTTTAAAAAGTATCTATAAGAATGTTACGTATTCATCCAAATCTCAGATACGTCTTTTTTACAAGAGAGGTCAAATTACATCATTTTACAAAGTGACAAAACGTATTACTAAAACAGATAAATTTGATATTGTAGTTTTAGAAAAAAAATTCAACTTGAACTAAAATTTAAAGTTACCGTGAATACCAACACTTCCTATTACCCGTTTAGGTTTTACACTTATGTACTAATTACTATAATGGGTTGTGGATTAATAAGGTTGAAATTATATTTATAATAATCCAACTTCAGTACACCTAACCGGAATTCGAACCCGATCTCTCCACCATAGGCAATCCAGTATATTGCGAGAGAGACGCCTTTAAAACATTAATTAATCGAAGTGGCTGAATGGCTCTGCGTTAGCCTTGCGGGTCATGTTGACTCAAGTCAATGACCAATAAAAATATGTACAGTACATAGCTGTGGTGCACGCGTCAAATGAAGTACTATAAGGGAAAATAAAGTTTTAACATAACACAATAATTATATTCACACCCGTGAGGTTACAACAGGAAGCAAACAGAGGGATGGCTTGACCGCTATTCTCAACTTGAATGCGATTTTTACTTTCTCATATCAAGAGAAAAATTATAGTCATCGTGAAAACTTTCAACCTCGATAATATGATAAATCTTTACGTTTTATGTGTGTCCGAACCCCCACCCTACCCCCAAAAAAATGGCGTTTACCATTCTTTCTGTCTATCCTTAACCACAGATATGTAATAATTTCATGCATTTTGTTCGAATTTGATATTTAGGTGTAATAGAGCAATACCGTGAAAGGTTTTTAAAAATTATTTCAAGACTAGCCCTCGAAATAAATGTAGTTTACTAATGAGGGATTTTTTATTACATATTTATTTTTAATTTCTGTAATGATTTTGTTTAAAATTGATACCTATAAAATGTTCAACCTGATAAATAACACTGTATATGTATTTATGTTAAAAACTCGTAGTTTATTGATGAGTGATTATCGAAATTTCAAATTATTTCAAAACTTTCTTTAATTATTTTATTTGAAATGTATATCTGGGGTATGTTTGAAATGCCAAACAAAACTATGTACTTGTTTTTTGGGAGGAAATTTTTTCAGGGTAGTTTACTGATTACTGATTTATTTTTAATTTGAATATTTAAATAAATGGCCTTAGATATTATAAATATGTATAAAAATAGATATTTATAGTTAATTTTCTTAAAGTCAATTTATTAATATTTTACTCATGACTGATTTTTGAATATATTGATTATTTTTTAAAATAACTCTAACAATTTTGTTTAAAATTGATATTTGGTGACAATCTTATGTTATAATAAACATAGTTTGTTGGTTTTATAAAATAAGTTAGTTTAAGAATATTTTAGTCTTGAAAAATTATAGCAAATTCTAAATATTTAGCAAATGACCTGTAATATTGAGTCAAAAATGGATATCTGGGACTAAATTATAAATAAGAATATATTTTTACAAATATAAATCATTCAATGGTAGTTAAAATTCACTTATTTTAAAATTAGTTTTCTCAAGCTTTAATACACTATAGGCCTATAATAAAATTGGTATGATTGTCTTCCTATTTATTTTTAAAAAAAGACTATGATTCATGAAATTTCAAAATTCACTTTCTTTTAGTAAAAGCTTTGCATCGATTCTATTTTTTCTAAGGTACAATATTTCTTAGGCAACATTCGAACAAAACACTTTAAATTACAGTAATAAAATAAGAATATCATAAGAAGCTAAAATACTAACATAATTTGTACACATACTTATACTTTTTATGTTATTTAAAACTTTATCTATTTAGCTATCAACTAATTAAAACAACCTTGGTTCTGAGAACTATAACAATTAATTTGATTAAAATAGGTAATGATCTTAGATATTTCGAAGGAATTAAAAAGTAGATAGTAATTGTTTAGGGAGAGTTTCCTCTGTTGTTGGATAAAAGTAGAGAGAGATGTGACCAGACTACCCTGGAGAATCATGTTAAACAGAGCATGACGTCACATGGTTTGTAAATATATATATATATCAGATCGGTTAATATAAAGAGTTCGACATCCCCGGTACCTCGACCAGTGCGAAGTTTTACAACCGACAGACAACAACAGTCTCTTAGGGTTTGAATCAGTTTTCTTGGCGTAGCGTTTGAAAGCTGCTCCTGCCGCCATGCAAGCTCTTTGGTAGTGAAAGTGAAGTTGAAGAAGTGTTTTTATAAAAGAACGCGTGGAGAAACAAAGACACAGTAGTCCGGCTCGTTCTTAAGGGGAGTTGCTGTTTAGGTTGAGCATACGTGCGCATGCGCGATAGACAAGGTATAAAATAAAAAGTTGCTATAGAGGAGAGCTCCTTCACACAGAAGAAGCGGTTGTGGAAAGTGTTATTGTTGGGTTATTCGCCCGACGTGAGAAATGGCGAGGACAACAAAGTTCTTGGTTTTCGTCTTGCTCTTTGGGCTTGGTGAGTGAGCGGATAATACGACATGTTATTGTTGTTATGATTGTTGTTGTTTTTATTTAGGTATTTAATGGGGGCGTCACCATAAACAATCTGATTTAGACATAAAGGAACATTTTTTGACAGCTTTAAAATAAACACAAACAGTTTTCATATATTTATACGTCAAGTCATGTGATCCAAAACTCTAATTTTCATAAATATATCAATACTTATGAAACAACAAATAACACTAATAATAAATTTAAATGTGATCAATGTTGACAGCAAATATTTTTTTTTAGTTTCTTATCATTAGAATCCTCCTAGATTTTATTAATTCTTTAATTAGCTGTTTATTGCACAACGTATGCTCTGGAGGATTCACAGATATTAAATAAATAATTTATCAGACATAATGAAACTCATCTTGATTTATAAAATTGAATAATTAACGGTTTGATCTTGTCATTGCCTTGACATTAATACATAAACTTGATCATTAGCTGCTGGTTGTTTATAAGGATACAGCTTGGACTGTCTATCTGTATAAGCTTTCATTTTATTATTTAACAAAAAGTCTAAAACATATTTTATTTAAATTATTTACTAACTCTTATGTTAAAAAAAGCGATTACTTCATGGTTTAATGAACCAAAACTGAGTTCAGTATATTTTTTTTATCAGACCTAATTACAAGGTTATATATTATAACACATTGAAATAATCCCCTTTATCGAAATGAGCACATACGCACGTCATATATTCATATGTGTTCTTATAAATACAATAGTTTAGTTAAAAAATATTTCCCCCCATTAACTTATATAAATATATATATTTTGAATTATGATAATGCTTTAAAAGTTTTATATTTCTACAAGAGATGCTTGTAATACCTATACTAATGTGATACAAACAAAGTTTTAATTAAATTTATTCAAAGTATTTAATATATTATTATTTTATTTGCATGATTGAGTCTACTAATTTCAAAAATCCGTCATTACCACAACTTCTTGACGTATTTTAAAATTATTTTATCCTGGAGTGCAACTTCTTAATTTTGTAGACATAGTCAAATTGTTCTTGAGATATTAAGTTTGCCATGTTTCATCATGACTCAGTTTACATTAAACCAAATATAACATATGGATAAAAATTTCACCTTATATAGTTGTATTATTTAGTAGTTGGTGTAATAACGTAATGTAACTGTGAACTTTAAGTAATTAAAGTAAATAAATTTCAAGATTTCGCTCTACTTAGATTCTACATAAAACATATGTATAGGACATGTACCCGTTATCTAACCTGCAAGGTAGCAATCTTACCTTGCTTTATTACACTATGGTATAGCTTATAAGATAGGGTAGACAGATTATACCTCTTTAACTGTTGTCACATATTTTAAAAGGAAAAAAATCTATAAATATACATTCTTCCCTATTCGACATAGAAAATTAAAATTGCATCCAAAATGTTGTATTTCCACAAATAACTCTTATAAAATAATATATTCAATATCTTATATAAATTTTGATATTAAACCCAGAGCTATACATGCTATAAGTTATTTTAAAGGTGAGACCTAGACATGTTTCGAACCAAGGACTTACTGCTTGTCGGGAAAACGTGTCTCCGCCACACCCATATAAGGTGTTTATTGAAACACACCTCTTTTGTTTTTTTATGATACGTCTTGATTGTTAAACCACTCCAAAAGGCGTTGTATTATATATAATCGTCATAGAGTTTTAAATCCCTCTTTCTCTCTCTCTCTCTCTCTCTCTCTCTCTCTCCTGGTTTACCTTGAACGAACGGGGACTTGCGGAGACAAACACGAGAGAGAATAGGTAAAAATAAAGAGAAGAGAAAACCGTAATCGAGGTCAACCCAACTCTCCTTTCCATAATTCTCTCTGGCCGATCTCACCCGTCTGTGATTCGACGTTTCACGGATCCAACATGGCGGTACAATTTCACGGGAGTTTTAGGGAGAGTGGGGAGGAGGGGGGTAGATCGTTTTTATAATTTCTGGTTATGATAATGTGTAAGCTAGAGACTCTTGTGACCGTCACTTCTTTGCCAACTTGATATCGGCGACCGTTCGATTAATATATACCCTTTTTTTTCGTATCGCGTCTTGTTACCCGTGCGAGAAAGCCACATTTATTGATTTAGGGATGAGGAAGGTAGAGTTTAGAATATACGCATCCCCATTTTTGTGGAGGGAGAGAGTGAGAAGTCGTTTAAGAAAAATCTCCCCCCAAACCCAACTTTTCCATAACACCAAACTAAACCAATTTGAATTTAAGACAATGTGGCCAGCAACGCGGGCATTAATAAATAGTAATTAATATTTTCGGTGATTAGTTCGACAACTAGCGAAAACCTTAGAAAGATATCTACACTAATTTGTGGGATTTGTTTTAAGCAACCTTGCTAGCAATAAATAGTTTCATTTAAAAAAATATTTACTCTATTTTTGTACGATTACCACGAAGACTATTAAATTAATAATCGGGCTCAAAAACGTGATTCGATACAAATAATGTAATTAATGCCAGAAACAAGCATAAAGAAATAAAAATAATTATCTGTCATTAAGTATTCCTGCACCATTTTGGATTTGAGGCTTCTTGGCTGAAAAATCTCAAATTCTTAGATCTTCTGGGATTCTAGATTCTTACAACTGGACAGCGCAACCACTATAGTTGGAAAAAAACCAGAATAATGACAGGAAAACCAAGTCACTTTAGAAAGTATATTTGCGTTAGGGAAGAGTTAGGAACACTGAACCAAGCAAACTGGGAGTAAAATGGTTTAAAATGAAAGTCAAAAGTTCTCTTGCAATTGGTGAACCTCTTATCAAATCCGTCGACAGATACGTCAACATCCTACTACGAGATGAGGCAGTTTCTTTGGGATAGGTGTAAAGGTGGAACTATATTGTTTAGTTAAAATGCTACTTACTTTTTATTAGATTAATGTCTAACATAAGGATTACTAAAGACTTGATGCTAGGGGTAAGGATCAAGAAGATTTCCTTAAATAAATACGCTTGAGTACGCGTGTAATAGTAACGGGAAAACTGCAAATAATTGCACCAGGCGGGAACCGGAACCCAAACCTCCACGTCAATGACAAACCAGAGACGACAAGACTGACGTCGTTGCCTGAATACCTAACGGTCTTTTTTTATAAAATACGTTAAATATTAGGGATAGGGATAAAGAAAGTCGCTAAGAGGAAATGTAACAACATTAGCATGGATAGAGAATAGGAAAGTAATAGTGATTAAAAAACGCGAATAAAATCACCCTGCCGAGATTCAAGCCTTGAACTCCCCACCACGAGCCACCCATTATATTGATATGCTGATGGCATTGCATAGTTTGACTACTAGTAGTAGCATTCGCCTTTTAAAATATCATAATTTATCTTTACGAGATCAGCAGACTGGTCCTGTAGGACAAATTGAATTACTTTAAAAATAATGATATCAATAATAATAATTACAAAAATTTAAGTTGGGCTATAACTGGAATAATCTATTACCCAAATACTACAGTACCATCCGTCCTTGAAGGTCCTTGAATCGACTTCTCCATGAGTATTTTAATGAGTTGCCAGTTACGTTTGCTAGGAGACAATAAGTTACTAGTAGCGCTTATTAGTACAGCTAGTATGCCACGCGTGTTAAGGTTGTATGGCAAATAACACGAGTTAAGGTAATTATTTGTACAGTTTTTTTTGGTAGCAAATAACATTTTTGTCTAAAATAAATCAAATACTGTCTTAATGTATAAGTTTATTTTAACTTTCAACATTTTGTAGTCACAACAGTTCTAGAATATTTTTCATAGGTATTGAGACATTTAACCAAAAACTTTTTAAATCAAATTTAAAAAAATCCTGGCCAAATTATGCAATGTTATGTCAGATATTCGAAAATTGTTGAGATTACTATACATATAAAAATAAAATAAACGTATATATTGAAGCAATGTTTAATTTAGTCTGTCAAAAAAAAAGTTTATAAAAATGTGGCAACCTTGACAATTGTTTCCTTCCATCCCACCTTAAAACGCACTCTCGCAATAGACTAGCCTGCTGATAATGGGGAGAACGTAGCTCGAATCCCGGTCGGATGCACTGAGGTGTGGTTTCTCCTAGATGGTTTTCCACTCTCTCTCTCTCTCTCTCTCTCTCTCTCTCTCTCTCTCTCTCTCTCTCTCTCTCTGTCCCCGGAAATGTGGGTACACTGCTCCTAAATTCAACCTTAATCATCCTTAATATATCAGTGTAATTAATACATTGGCGTTTAGCTCAAACGGGTATTAAGAAGCGGTGATAAAAAAAGAAAGAAAAAGGTTCGTTGTCTAATCTACCGTTCAAGTCTCTCTATAGCATTATCCGCTCACTTTTATAAAGACGTGACAAAATGTCACGAACGTTTCGCGTGGTAATGTTGCGAAACAGTCTTTGGTATGCCGGCACAATATTGGTGCCATGACATGGCCACGTGAAGTGAAAGTTTAGTAACCAAACACCGCCTGCGGTGGTATTTTGGCGGTTTGATTACATGTTAACTTATTTTGAGGAAACAAGTTTTGGTTGTTGTAACTATACAATAGACAACTTTAATTATTATTTGTACAAGTATGAATGACTCTTCCCCCCTTCTCCCCCCCCCC
>CABFOW010000186.1:338797-382877 GCA_902141385.1 Timema californicum
CCCCCAAAAAAAAGTTTATATAGTTACAAAGGAGAGATTGTTCCGAATTCATAGGTTGGTCCTGCCTTGGCCCATTTAACTGGTTTGCAATTTTTAAGAAGCCTTAAGGGATATATGTTTTAAGTTTCAAATGTGAATATTTAGTGTGGGTTTTCTAGCACCATGTCTTACTACCCGTTTGGGCTATACGCTTATACACTAATTACGCTAATGGTTTTAGGGATTACGAAGGTTATAGTAATATGAAGGGTACCTGCATTTACGTGAAGGGTGAGTTTAAAATCGTTTTGTAAAATAATACCCTCAGTACACCCGACTGAGATTCGAACCTTTATCTACCCGTCATCGGCAGTCTGTTCTAATGCGATAGTATAGCGTTATACCACGCGTTCACCGAAGCGGGTAATATTTAATTGATTTAAATTTTCAACCTTGAAGCTCGAAAATAGCACTAATTATCTATCAATGAATTTATTGGCGTACACAGATATAATGTTGGGCCCCTTTTACACAATAATGAAAATGGTTAGGGGAAGGGGGGGAGGCAAACATAGCCTGATAGATTACATAATCATAGATTAATAAGATCCCGTCAAGAATTAACAAACAAGTTAAATCATGTCAGATAAAAGTCTGGGTTTATATTGTAAACAAAATTTACGAATATTTAGATGTTATAAAATTTAAAACAGCATTTTTTTATTTTAAATTATTTATTTCTTCTACAGTCCGAACATGTGGATTTATAATAAATTTTGAGCAAATTTCACATCGATGGTTAAAGGGTCCTTAAGAACATTATTTTGATATAGGGAAGGTATTCTCCCTATTTCCCCACACATATTACTGAGATATCCAGGTTTGACTCTTTCCTCGGGTCATTACTCAATCATTAATACTAATTTCAGAAGTTAGAAAATTTTGAGTGAAACTTTCAATACAAGGGGTTCTGAATACACTGTAATCATGACTTAGGTTAGGCAACATGGTCCAAGCGCTACTCTCGTTTTGGACTAGACTTCCAATGATAAGGAGATCGGGGTTCAAATCCCGTTCGGGTGTACTGTGGTTGGTTTATCCTAAATTATTTTCCACGCAAATGTGGGTACAGTTCCTCTAACATTGGCCTTCCTTCCCTAATACATTATCGTAATTATTACATAGGCGTATAGCCCAAACGGGCAGTAAGACGCGGTGCTAAAATCAATTATAACTATGGAAAATACAACTAGAGACTCTGGGTAAAACAATTTAATCTTGAGAGAAGTTCCTCCTGTGTTTTTAGGGTGATCAAAGTTCAAAAATGTGCCATGTTTGTTTTGTTCAGCTTTAGCTACAAGCGTGAGACATAAGCGACAGGATGATGACGGTGAAGGTGAAGAGCAATCCGTGGATGAGCTGTGTGATAAAAGACCACCAGATGAATATTTCAGGCTTAGCACAGAGGGTGACTGCAGAGATGTCGTGAGGTAAATCATCACCTTAGTTAAAATTAATGAAATTGTCCTTGACGGTTTTATAAAACCCATATCATATATTTATACTTAAATTTATTTACACTTAGTTGAACAAATATTTGGGGACCAATATGATTCGAACCCTAGACCTTTGATCGAAAGTATTGATGATTGCATCAAAATTCACACTTGAAATTAATATGTATTGAGTTTATTTTAAATTAACTTGCTGAATTTTGAACAAATGTGTAATGCTGGAATACCCAATTATTATTCATGTATATAATTAAACTCACTGAAATGTGGTCTCCACATCATAATTTCCGTAACTATAATGATTTGAAACATGTATGTTAGTATTAATTGAAATAAAATGTAATTACAATCTTGTATCGTATACTTGATCGCATAACAGCCCTCCCGAGTCGAAGATGGGTGTGGTATCTAATAGCTCACGATATCAATTGATCACTCATATGTAGCTAATGATTTTCACACGTCCATAACAGACTCAGCCTTAAAATATGTGTGAATAATGACCTTGATCACGGGATAAATCTTGTATAGCTTAGTGGTAAAGAGTTGTTGCATTAAACCAAAGATATCAGGTTTGATTCCCGTGTCCAGGTGTCATTTTTCAACTTATTTAAATTAAAATAAAATGTGGTCTCTTCAATACATACTTCCCCGTAATTACAATGATTTTCAACCCGTGTGTTAAAAAATCATTCTTAAGGTATGTTTGAAATTCCCGCCGTAATATTTCGAGCCCGGGCGACTCTTGCGAGCGAATGTACCATGTTGTTGCTACGTTTGCCCACCAGGTGTGACCAAGCCGGGGAGAATGGCGTCACCCGTCTAGCCTCTGTGAGGTGTCCTAACGGCTTAGCTTTTGACATTGAACGGCAGACGTGTGACTGGCGAACCAATGTCAAAAACTGTGACAGAGTGGAGAGTAAGTATGACCACACGATGTCTAGTCCGAGGAGCGTTGGAGGGAGTCCTGCACTGATCAACACTTAATTCGTTCAGACGAGTTTTGTGCTATATTCTTATAAAACTCTTAACTCGAATATTTCTAAAAACAATGTACAAACAAATGAAGAGGAAAGATTGATGAAAACTTCAGAAATAAACTAAGCTTTTGGTAGGGAAACTATACCTTGTAAAATCTTTTTTATGTCCTAATAGTTTTTTTTCTTGAGCCATGGATGTATGTTCATTTCTTTCACTTATTTTCTTCAATTTATCAAATTCTGTTCCAATGGGATTTTTAATATTTTCGGAAACATAAGGCTATTTTTGCATTAGTACTTCGAATTTCCTTTTATTGGGCAGATAATCAATTGTAAATAGCCTAAGTTCGAATAGTTTTACTATGAAATCACCAATAAAAAAAATCACTGGCCAAAACTTTCCCCTTCAGATCAGCCCTAAATATTTAACTCTATCACATAAATTTAAAGAAAACAACATTAATCTCAACTTGATTTACAAACCAAATATTTAATTGTTGATCTCTGTTACAACTCCACCGCTCCTGGCTATAGATATATTTAATTTTTATTATTAAATATGTTTGTTCTTTCTATGATTGTCATCAGGTGCACTAAATCTGGTATTAAGCAAATCACTTGTCCTTCTGGATTGTCTTTCGACGTGGATAAGCAAACTTGTGATTGGAAGGGTAAAGTGAACAACTGCGACCGTTTGGAGAGTAAGTTGCCCCCAAGACTTACAAACAAAACAAAAACGTTGCGGTGAAGGTCCGTAGAGGATGGAAAATGGGGCGCACCAACCCACCCACCAAAAAAAAAAAATCTGCTTTCACCTTTATGTGTTGATATTACGACACTTTGTGTACATATCATTCTTGTTAGGATATAAGAAACTGTAGAGATTACATGAACATGGGATTCTCGCTAAGCAAAACCAGCATTTCATCCAAAAATGTTCGTAAATTAAAATACAATTGGAGGGTTTGTGACCAAAATGTGCTATACGACAACGATAACAATTAGGGTTGATATTTAATGGTGTCTCTACTCTCTCTTACTGCAAACATATCTATGTTTTATTACTGTAAGCCCGAAGCCTTTATCAAATTATGGCAAAATAATTATTTAGGAAATTTTTTTTCATCTTTATATCAGACTTATTTATTTGTGACATAGTACATTATTGCTCCAAGCAATTTAAATGTATGGTTACATTCTTGACATTTAGGGGGGGGGAAATGTTATCCTACTCAATTATCAAGTTATACAGATTAAATTACGTTTAAATTTAGTAACGTTACTCAAATTCTTGGAAACATATTTTTGAGGAGATAAATATTACACATGCGCGTTTCGTAACAATCTGACATGTCACGTAGCAGCAGTAACCTCTCGTACAGCACTTTTCACGCCGCGGGAATATAAGAATTAGGGCATTATTTTATAACGGTTCATGAGGTAATACGAAGTGTTAGCAGTACCGCGTAGCTTGAACCCGGCAATATTGGTACTTTCTCTTCAGCTTCTTGTGGTGATGGTGTTTACAATTTCCTTTTTCATCTGTTTCTTTGTCATGGTTTGTGACTCAGGGTGGACAGTGAGTACAATAGCCCCATGGCTTCTTTGGTGCTGACTGATAGCTCACAGCTGACTTATGACAATCAATACTTAGGTGTATACCTTTGACCGTCGAAAGTGACAGCTGATAAACACATGTTTTTTCAGATCATATGTTTCGGTGTAGGAATACATGATTTGGTCTGGTAACTTTTTAAAGCTTTTAGCTGTCAGCTGTGAGCTGTCAGTCAGCACCAAAGAAGCCATGGGGCTACTGTAAGTAAATGAACTGTAGCATGAGCATGTTTATTTTTATGTAGACAAGTATCGCCAGAAAATGCTTCTGATTCTCTTTTTTAACAACTTTTAGTACTGTATCAAATAAATTGTAATTTATTAGTTTAGAAAAATGTACCCCAAAATGCAGCACCTGTACTCCCGAAGTACGTGGAGGATTTTAGAAAGACTTATTGATAATATCAAATATGATTAACAAATGAACGTAGATTTTGACTTGAGGTCATAGACTTTTGTAAGTCTTTCTTTCGCCCTGTCATGGCTTTGTTCAGCTTACCACTAAAGATTAGTTCAAATTTGTACCAATAGTTTACACTTCAAAATATAGCAGGTTTTTTTTTATGAAGATCTGGAAAGGATACGTTGATTAGGCCATGGCCACGCCCCGATAGGGCTACGTGACTGGCGAAAGTTTGGGAAACACCCATTTAGAAAATAGTATCTACTATAAAATTATTATTTTGTTACCAGTTATATGTTTATAGGGTAAAATAAAATAAAATTTGTGTTTGTTTTTTTGTACCTTAAAGGATTGCACTATGGCCCTATTTTATAAACTATATTATAGTGGAACCATTATATAGTAAGCTTGATATCTATTTGGGTAAACGAGCTTTTACTAAGAATACTTTGTTTCAATTTTAACCATTCAAAATAATATATTATCTATATTGAAAAATGATACCTGGACATGGGAATCGAACCCATGTCTAGTTGTAATTTTTCAATTCAAAGAATATGATATATATATATATATATATATATGGCTATACCCGTAATTGTCAAATATAATAGATTGGATATTTATTTAGCACCCCCTCTTACTACCCGATTGGATTATACGCTTAAGTACTAATGGTTTAGGAATTGGGAAGGTTAAATTTATAAGAAGTGAAACCGCATTTGCATGGACGGAGCGTGGAAAACCATTTAAAAACCACCACCAGTTCACCCAACCGAGATTTGAACCTCGATACCTTCGTCCTTGGCAGTCGAGCTCAACACGGCTAGCGTGCTAGCTAACTACGCCACTGAGGCGGGTCAGCTTTACTATTAAATCCATAGGTCAAAATAAGATTTAGAAAATAAATAATTAATTAAAAGGTATCTTTCAATTTAATTTCTCATATTAATATTAATTAACTAAAATGTAAATGTAAATATTATCTAGTCAAACGGAAAGTGTTTTTTTTTTTCATTGTCAATCGGAATTTGAATTTAAAGTCAATAGATAGTTTAAATTTCACGTTCAATGTTGATATCTGCATCAAATAATGTATAAAGCATAACCATGCAAAATATTCTGATTTGACTTGTATTAGAAAATAATAATCTTATATTTTCACGATAGTATAAAGGGTGTTTGAAATAATCTATGACTTGCTCACGACATGTCTAGACATGAAGAGAGAACACTATCTAATATTGACTGCTTGTATTTAGCAATAACAAGAATGATCTGCATGCGCATGCACACTCATTTTACCCTGAAAAAGATGCGGGAGGTATTTATTAATTAGGTGTTATGTCTTTTGACATATCCATTTCCTGGTACAAATTGAGTCATCCAGCATCTACTATTAACAACGTTCCTTTATCTATATTCTGAAAATCACATCTTCTTTCATTACTTGACCTCATCCTTAAGTTGTATTTATGGTCCTCCTTGTTCCCTTCACCCATTCACTTTGCCTTCTATGACATCACTTGGTAGGTTATTTCTATCATAATTTGATCCAATCAGTTGGCCTTTCTGCGTTGAGTCCTTCATAATGGTTCTCTATCAATTGACTCTTCTTAGAGCGTATCCATTAGTTACCCAATCTATCCACTTCTTTCTCTCTATTCTACTCCAGCACCACATCTCAAAGCTTTCTAAATGGTTATATTATGGCCCTTTAATTATTATTTTTTTAAATCTTGCTACTTTTAAGGGTAAACTGAGTGTAAATAGTATATAATCATGCTATAATATTTGTTTACTTATATTAAAATAAATTCACAAAAATAACAAAACCGTTTCATAACTTGTTTGATCAATTTTAATCACATAAAACTAATACAGTTACAATATACACTTCTGGTCAAAGTTTAGGGTAAAACAAAATTCTTATTTACAGTAATAACTGTGAATGCATGTGTAATATTTTTAGTGTAAGTGTTTCAAACATAGTTTATCATACATATGTTATTTTCTATCAATCTAATTTATCATTTATTCTTAGGTGCTTAGTAATTCAAACATTTATGTTCTAACAATGTACTTTTCTTTATTCATGACTCATATTAATCAAATATATGTTTTCTTCCTGTGTTAATTCATATTTTAACTACAGTACTGTCTTGTGTGCTCTTTGCTAACATATATATGTGTTTGATATAAACATAGCTTAAGATCATATTATGTGATTAACACTAAACAGCCTCTACTATATTTTGTATTCTTGCCTTCACTGTAAAACTATCTTTTATTGAAAGTTTTTTCTGCTTCTGTCTGTACTTACCTTTCATCTTGCATTAATAATTTCTTATTTTGCCTTTCCTTGTCTTAATTTTCTGCTACCAATTTTCATGCCGGGGTATAAATCCCCCTTCTTGTTATTACAATTATAATTTGCGAAACAAATCAAACATGGAAGTGAAAAACATATATATCCACGATTTTAAATGAGATAATAATAGGTCTAGCCGATTGTTTTCAAACTATGTCATTGAGTACGTTTAAAATATACTTTCAAGAAATGTAAAGATTGTTTAGTAAGTATGTGTGTGGTAATTAAAATTGTATCTTAAATTTGTTATTCAGAATTTGTGGTAAACGTTTGATACTTAAGGTGGCGTGGTAGGGGAAGCGAGAAAGAGTAATTGTTTTTTGTAGTTTTTATAAACAAACTTTTTTTTGCACAAATAGATAGAATATTTCTCCAGTAGAAACATAGAGATTAATTTTCTTCACATTATGGTTTCAAAAGTTCTTGAATATTTCTCAAGGGTGTCCTATAATTTAATGACAACGTTTTCTCTTAGTTTAAAAAAAATTGGTCATCTAATTGTTCCATGCTTGTAGCCGTTATTCAACAACTGTTGATATCACCATGTGCATAAAATTAAACTCTATATTTCTACTAAGGAAATATTTGATTTACTTTGGCTACAAAAATAAAAGAAGTTTTGCTACTAAAAAACTGAAAAAAAACATTACCTTTTCTAACATCTCCTTTCACCCCAACTTAAGTAGATTTTGAGATCCCTAAGAAATGTTTCAACCTAAGTTCGAATATAATAATTTGATAGTTTTATGTATGTTTGTTTCCCCCATTCTTAAATAGACTTGATTGTAAACCCGATTTCCTTTCCTCCTTTCTAGAACCTAGGAAGATCATGCCCATCCTGAAAACGGATGAGCCTGTATGTCCTACTGGGAAACTTTCCTGCGGTAACGGAGAATGTATCGAGAAGGAACTCTTCTGTAACGACAAACCGGACTGCAAGGACGAGTCTGACGAGAATGCTTGTAGTAAGTTCCTTATTTTTCTATTAAATAACCACGACATTATAAGCATTTCCTTAAATTTCTAATCATTAATCCATCGTCTATTAAAATTATTATTTACCAAAAAAAATTAACAGCGACATTATAGGCATTTTTTTGGAAATTTCTAAGCTTTAATCCTTAGTCTATTAAAATGATTTACTTTAAAAAAAATTAACAGTGACATTATAGGCATTTTTTGGAAATTTCTAAACTTTAATCTTTCGTCTATTAAAATGATAGTTCATTAAGTTTTTTTACTAACAGATATAGTTAGCTTTTCACAGTTGTAGACGAAATTGGTTATAAAAGTATAAATCTCTCAATCATAGACGTGGTGTGACTTGTTTCCAGGGCAAGCAGAATATTTTAAACGGCAGCTGTAAATTTATATCATCACTCAGTGTAAAATAAATTGGTTAGGTCCTAACAAAAATACATTCCCATTTGAGGTATTTAGAGCTGCGTGTGTGGTTGGTAAAATGAGGATTGAGTGGGTGAGAACACATCACGGATATAATTTTAATAAGCTCTGACCCATTTCTATGGTCGCATGGTCTATGGCGTCACTCTCGCAATAGAATACACTAACGAAGAATCGTGTTCTAATCGTGGTCAAGGAAAGGTGTTTTTCCCTCACAAATGTGTTTTCACTCATCCACGCAAATGCAGGTACACTTTCTATAAAGTAATATATTTATTATTCCTAACACATTATATTAATTAAAATATGTGTATATAATCCAAATGGGTGGTTAGATGCTGTTACAAAAATACATGCTTCCCTGGAAAAACCCCGCCAATGATTGATGCTATTGGGTAACGTGTAATAATTTTAACTCATGGGTGAAATAAATCTTTACCAGTGTCTGAAATAAAACTATTATTATTGAAGGTTATACATCATTAATACAAATAAATGGTACGGAACTCCGCAAGGACTTTCTCGCTCTATTGTTTAAAAATGGATATATTTACTCAAAATTCACAATATAATATAAAATAGTGAACCCGAGAAAAACTTGCACTATACGTATGTAAAACATTTTTTGGCTCGTGATTTTAAATTTAATAATTTTATTTTTAAAGAATTAACGTCTTCATTAATTGTATATTAGTACCAATAAAAAATATCGATATCGGGTCCCCAAGGGTCAACATTTCGTATTAAAATTTCGGCCTCCATTTAAAAATTTTGGCATTTTATTAGGGGTTGCACATTTTATGGTTATTCCATTACTATTAAATTCATCATTTATTAATATTGACCAATAAAATAGGTAAATATTGAGTATTGAATATAAAATGATAGATATAAATCAGAGTCATTTTCATACGATAATGAAAATATCTAGTTTATTTATAATCTTAATAAACGCCTAGATACGAGTTTTAATCAAAATCGTTATAGCCTATTTTGAGAAAATCAATTATTTTTTTCTCTTTTAGCTTTTTACTAGACTACACTTAATATTAGGGTTAAACAGACACACAGGCAGATGACATTTCAAAAACCACTTTCTAGGGTTCCGGGTTCATGAGACGTCATCATCCATCAACATTTCGGGTTAAATTGTTTTTACGGTCGCCATATATATATAAGCGTATAACTTGAACGTTATTTTTTTATGAAACTATGTTTCAAATAAAATATGTGTACTATAAATAGATATAGATATTTATAATTATAAGTAATTTCATATCTCAGATAGTTTTGGAGATATGATAACAATTGAGAATTTACGCAACAGACTGGTGCCCTTCAAGTCATTTTGCCAAAATATTGAGGGTAGCCATTTTGTTTTGAAATATTTAATAATATTTTTAAATGGAAACTAATCATAATCGTTAGAGCCTATTTTGAGGGAATTGATTTGTTCTCTTTTTGCCCTTAGGTAAAATACCCTTAATTTTAGGGTTAGCTATTCGAATCCAGAAATCCCCGGGGGGCAACCCTATTAAAAACTTAGATACCAAGTTTTAGCCTTATCGATAAAATAGTTTAGGCTTTAGTCGGAGGTACAGACAGACGAAAATTAAAGAACCACTTTTTCAGATTCAGGGGGTCTTGAAACGTCACAAACTTCAAGTACAGTGTTTTTGCAGTTGTTTCAGTAAAAATAAAGAGTTTAATTACCTCCACATGGTGACCTCAATAGTTCTTGAATATCTGTCAATCGTGTCCCGGCATTTAATGACAGCTTTTCCTCTTCATTTAAAAAGTTTATCATCAAATGCCGCCTGGATTATAACAAATATTCAACAACTGTTGATATCAACATGTGAAGAAACTTAAACTGTATGTTGCTAATGAAGCAATATTTTATTGATTTTGACCAAAAAAACTCGTTTTCCTATCAGAACTAAAAAAACCTACCCTTATCTTGGTCTTCCTATATCCCTGCCATTTTAAAAGTAAGCCCCATATGAATGTGTAAGATTATGTGTTTTGACAAATACTGTGTTAACTAATAATATATCGGTATACCAATATCTAATTTAAAAAAATAAAATCAAAATTTTCCTGGAATTATGCACCATTTTTTAAGTTGAGGTAATCAAACTCATAAAAAGGTCGTCACTATTTTACGTGTTAACTTACTGTTTTTCTAATCCATCAGCCGTTGAGACCGATCCAAACCGGGCCCCAGATTGTGACCCTACACAGTGTGTTCTGCCAGATTGCTTCTGTTCAGCTGACGGTACTAGAATCCCGGGGGCTGTTGAACCCAACCAGGTAAGTTTATTCTCCACACGTATTTAAAAGTTATCTGTTAAACATGATCTACATCCAGTGACAGATAATATTACATTGATGATACATATCATGTTAGGATAGAAGATAACGTAAAAGTCCATATTGCTGCTGATTTTAACACAAAAAGAATATTTTGGCCCAAATTAATCAAATATTGCTTGAGTAGATACATTAAAGTTTTTTTTACACACTATATGATCAAACCTTCTTGAATATCTATTGTAGGTATTGTGTTATTTGATTAAGACTTTTTTTTAATTCAAGTCGTTCCTGGTCAAATGTCACAATGCATATGGTAAATATTCAAGAGATTTTGTTATTACTATATCTAAAAAATTAGAATAAATGTTTCTATTAAAATAATATTTTATTTATTTTGGCCAAAAAAATGTTTTGTCATAAAACCACAAGGATACACCCTTTATCTCAAATTTCCTTCCACCTAACAATAAACGGTTGTTTGCTTGGACCAAAGTATTTATGTTAGTGTGTGTTGTCCGTTTAGGTTCCTCAGATGATCACTATAACCTTCAACGGAGCCGTCAACGTCGACAATATTGACCTTTACGAAGATATATTCAACGGACAACGCCAGAACCCTAACGGTTGTCAGATCCGAGGAACGTTTTTCGCTTCTCACAAGTATACGAACTATTCCGCCGTCCAAGACCTACACCGTCGCGGTCACGAGATCGGAGTCTTCTCTCTGACACACAAGGACGATCCCCTTTATTGGACCCAAGGATCCTACGACGACTGGCTCGCGGAGATGGCTGGCGGTCGCCTCATCATCGAGAGGTTTGCTAACATCACCGACGGCTCCATCATTGGAATGAGGGCACCATACCTTCGTGTTGGCGGTAACAAGCAATTTGAGATGATGGCCGATCAGTTCTTTGTCTACGACGCCTCCATCACCGCTCCCCTGGGAAGGGTCCCCATTTGGCCCTACACCCTGTACTTCCGCATGCCTCACAAGTGTAACGGTAACGCCCACAACTGTCCCAGTAGGAGTCATCCTGTTTGGGAAATGGTAATGAACGAGTTGGATAGACGTGATGACCCATCCTTCGATGAGTCGCTGCCTGGTTGCCACATGGTTGACTCTTGCTCCAACATCCAGACTGGAGATCAGTTCGCTAGGCTGCTCAGACACAACTTTAACAGGCACTTCAACACCAACAGGTGCGTCATCATTGACACGTTTACAATATAATCATAGACACAATTTGGTTGCCGAATGCTCTAAATGCGTCATTCTCACAAAAGATGGGTCTGCAGATGACGGTATGATTGGGGTTAAAATCCCGTTCAGTTGTAATGAAGGTATTTTTTAATAAATGGTTTTTCACTTTCTATACCCTCATATTCATATACACTTTCTCTAAATTTAACCTTTTTTATCCTTAACACATTAGTATAATAAATACACATGGGTATAACCCAAACGGGTAGTAAGAGGCAGTACCATAAAAATTTTAAAAATATCACAGTGATAGTTGGTCAAACATAAATCAAACATCATGTTCTCAGTAATGGTTCTGCTTTAAGCTCTCTCAGGAATAATGAACACCATTTGATGCATTTACCAAACATTTCTAAACCCATCTAATCAAGGGTGCATAGGCATGCCTATCTTATATAATTCAAGTTTAAGTGCCTAGCTAAGATACAAATTAAATAAATTGGGAACCATAATTATTCTTAGTTTACATTCATTGATCCAACCAAATTTTGTTTAACATTTGGGACTTCACGATTTTCTCATTTACTAATAGACTCATTTGACCAAACCAACATTACATTTCACGTACCAAAATGTTAAAAATCTTGTTTCATAAATCATGGCCACCATAGCTATCTTGGCTCTAGATATCGTGATATTAGTCCATGTATCCTTGAGTTGATATTTATTCTCCATTGTGTATGTTTGCAGGGCTCCATTGGGTCTGCACTTCCACGCCTCTTGGCTCAAGAGCAAGAAGGAGTTCAGGGAGGAGCTCATTAAGTTTGTCGAGGAGATGTTGGACAGGAATGACGTTTACTTTGTCACCATGTTGCAGGTAAGCAGAACATACATCTCTGAGCCCTCAGTCGCGGTTCGTGGACAAGTCAGAATCAATGGGACTCTACTAGTAAATTCTACCCTCCCCCTAAGCATCCATTTTACCAATCAAGTTGGGCATAATGGAACTGTACTAGTAAACTTTAACCTACCTCTAAGCATCCATTTGACCAACCAAGCTAGACTTAATGGGACTGTACTAGTAAATATTATCCTACCCATAAGTATCCATATGACCAATAAATCAGACTTAATGAGTTTGTACTAGACAGTTCTATCTTCTCCTAAGGAATTAATTTGACAAATTACAAACTTGCACTTGTTAATATGGTGGGTGACGATGAATACATTGACTTTAAATAGCAAGTTTGATGCTAAATGGATGAAAACAATTTACTAGTACAGTTCTATCAAGCCTGGCCTTATCTATCAATAATCCATGAATCGCCACTGATATACGTAATATATTAATTTCAAAATAGGATGTTAAGAGTATGTGATAAATAAATGTATGAAAATACAATATTAGGCGATGGAAAATCAATATTATTTTTCTCGTATCACAAATTGAGGCAAATGAAACTTAGAGTGCTATGACCTGATGCACCTTTTCCCAAAATGTCAGTAAATATGAATGTTATAATGCTGGTATATTGATTTTTCTGCAGGTAATCCAGTGGATGCAGAATCCTACTGAACTGACTGCCCTGAGAGACTTCCAAGAATGGAAGGAAAAGTGTGACGTCAAAGGGCAGCCCTACTGTTCCCTGCCCAACGCATGTCCTCTGACCACCAGGGAGCTCCCAGGAGAGACCCTCCGTCTCTTCACATGCATGGAGTGCCCCAACAACTACCCATGGATCCTAGACCCCACCGGAGATGGTTTCTCCGCTAAGAAATAAGTTCAAAAAGGGCCAAAGCAAACTGTCAGCCCCGTAAAATGTCTTCGTTCATTCCTTCAATTTCATGGATTCCTTATCCCCCAAGTTTATGGTTAGGTAATTTAAAATTGATTAACATATACTAAAAAGAAAGATAGAGAGGAAAAGCAAATAACATCCGCTTCTTGGGTAACGTTAGAAGGACATCGCGGAAGGAATGATACAAAGCACTGCAAACAAAATGAGTTTAAACCTTGGAGAGGTGTGACCATGCGTTTGTTTTAAATATCCAGATAAAGAAAAACGAATAAAAAAGGAAGACCAAACTACATAGATATCTGCTGATGTATGTTACGAAAACCAGTTGACTGACTTTGTTGGTAGCTACGCAAGGTGAACAAGTGAAGCCAGTCTTTGCAAAGATCGAGGACAGGCGTGTTTCTATCTAGTCCTTTCTCGGTAGGAGTTCCACGTCATCTATCAGCGTATGAGCATTAAAATATGTTCACTTACTCTTATTAGGTACATACAATCAAAGGACAAAATAATTTGCCTACGAACATCAAGAAAAGTGCCAAATTACAAAAACTGAAGGAAAAAAAAGTGTGATTTTGAAACTAAGAGATATTATTTTCAAAATAAATTTTAATGTGTTTTATTGAAATGGTTATTTTTAAATGCTTCTCTTTTATCTGCTAAACACTTTTAAGGCCTATTTAAATCTATCTCACATTCAACTGTTTATTTTGTTATGTTTTTCATTCTTACATATATCTTAAAATAATTTTGTACTAGTAAGAACATAAAAAATAATATATTGTTCATAGTTTTGAAACTACTATTCATAAATAGCAATTTTAAAATACATAGCATAGTAATGAATATAAAAGTTGTAAGTTATCTTCCTCACATTCCGTTACAAAATTGTTTGAAATTATTTGTAAATTTGACATATTAAAATATGTATTTAAATTTTTTTGTATAAAATTATATAAATCATATAGATACTCAACCATAACAATGTACATAAGAAGCAACACTCCCAAATTAATAAAACATTTTTTTAAATATGTCTTATTTCATTTAAAATGTATACCATCATTTGCATTTCCCTCTAAATTAAATAAATAATAACTATTAATTTATTATTAATATTGTTTCAAGAAATATTATATGTAAATCTAGCTTGCTCAAATTTAAAAAAATAAGATACATTGTTTCTTATTTAAAATAATTCGGAGGGTTTGATGTGCTGATCACATGACACCCTCTATTCCTGGAAGCTGGCACTATCTTTGACAGCAGACAGCGGCCACTTGGTGAGTATAGCTCGGTTGCGGTCTTACGCTGTAAAGTTCCGACATTTATAGCAACAAATGAGAAACTTATTAAGTTTTCCCCTTTGTTTTTTAGCACCGCGTCTTTATACTGGTTCGAGTTATACCCTTATCAACTAATCACACTCCTGGTTTTAGGGATTAGGAAGGTTATATTTATAGGAAGTGTACCCACATTTTCGTGAAGAGTGAGGGAAAATCCATTTTGGAAATACCACCCTCAGTACATTCGACCTAGATTCGAATCTCTATCTCCCCATCAGAGGCAATTTAGTCTACTGTGAGGTTAGTCCCTTAGACCATGTGGCCACGGGAGTGCGTAGCTTAATAAGTCAAAGCTCCTTTGCCAATTAGTTTAAATTGCGCTTTTGGGAGGCCATTTATACAAGAAGAAACATATATATTTACTCAAACAAAATAAATAAATATACACGATCGCTTTCACACTTTGGCATACAATTCACTAGGAAGACCATAGTCTCTTTTTGTTCCAATCATTCTTTTATGCACGTTCTACCATTGTATTATAAACAATATAAGTAATTAAACCGTTAGCTAAGATCGTTGGTTAACCATTCTTTCCTTTTAAATTTCCCTCAAATAAACAATAGTGAATGAATTGGTGAATAAAACAACTGAGAAGATGATAAGATTGCCATCAAAAACATTGTCCTTCAAGCTTGTTAAAATGCAACATTTTCAATTTCGATTCGGATCCGAATCTTTGCTTACAATCTCAAATAAAATCTAAATCAAGTAGTGAGAATGTTTCAAATCAAATCTGAATAGGATATTTTATAATGAAATTTTATCAAATCCAAATCTAATACTAAGCTAGATTATATATGTTCTTAATTGAGTCCAGTAAAAAACTAATTAATCAAACCGTGTTTAAATAATTACTAAATATTACGAGATTCGCAAGTTTCTATGGCCAATCGAATCCGAATCAAATCAAATACGAATCATTCAAATACTAAGGATTATAACATCAAAACAATTTCCCCATGCTTTTTTTAACACATTACAAAATATATAAATAGATTATGATATAAAAATTCTGCAAAATATTAAATAGATGGTATCATACAGCATAAAGATATAAATAAAAGAAGACAAAGAGTTTACTAAGTTTTGTTTAATACTATTGAACTACATTATTTATCGGCTATATTTTAATGTGAGTCTAGTCTTGATACACTTTAATATATTTATTTCATTTTCAAGCTTTTAAATTCATAAAATGACACTTCTAGTATATTAATTTCAATAACATGCTATTATCAATACTTTATGTTATTTTAAAAAATTGAATCTGTAATTAATAACAATTTTGAATGCCACAGGTACGACTTAAATTGGTAACAGATCCAACTGTATTATAAAGCAAGTAAAACTAAAAGATAACTAACTTGATTGAAATCAGAATAAAAATCTGTCCACTTTAAAAAAGAAAATTATATAGGACCTTTAACACACTTAGAGAAAAAAATAACTCGAATTAATGTTCTTTATTACAAAACCTAAAAATGGGTATTGCGGAAATAATATCAGTGGACTGTTAAATTAGACTCACCCTCTAAATTTACATATCTCCATTCATAAATCACAAACTATACATCCAAGCTAAAAGTTTTTGGTTACACTTCACTTTCTAGGTTACTATTACTATAGTTTATATAACTGGGAACCTGGCGTTTTCTCAGTTCAGCGCTTTTCATTCTTCAAGTGGTTTTTCTTTTTGGTATATCCTTCAGCATTGCGTTCTGTAACAAGTAATTACATCCCAGATGTATGAAGTTGATATAAAATTGAATGATTCATTGTTATTAACTGTCTTTTAAAATATAGTTGATAGTCTTTATTAATTTCATGAACTAGGTACCAAATAAAACAAATCTCATATGAATTTTAAAGACCCATAACCATAGAAATATGTTCATATCTATAAAGTTATACATTTTTTGAACAGAAAATATATTGTAAGGCTCAATTTAAACAAAACGGAATAATTGTGTTGTGTTTTTTTTAAATATAAATTAAGATCAAAAGTTGATCATGATTTGATTGTTTTCCTATCCAAGAAAATTCTAGTGTATTTCCCTGCCTTCATTTTAATATTGTTACATTGAATTTAGTGTTAGTTGTCGGTACGAATCTGATCCGGGTGTAATGAAGCTGGTTTTTCTTAAATGATTTATCGTTCTACTTTACTCATCCTTATTACATTATAGTGGCCAATAGGCTATATGCGAGTAAAACCTAAACGGGTAGTGAAACGCGATGCCAAATATATATATATTTATATTGACATAGGTTCACGATATTTAATTTTTTGTTTCTTATTGACATCACCTGTCAAAATATCGAGCTGTATAACATATTCTATAGTGCGTAAATAAATGGGAGTAGAGCTAGAAGCTTTCAGAGCTATCAAAAGAGGTTATACAAGCCATGGTTGGACTATATCTACCAGTGGCGGCTCGTGGGTTGTCGCCGGGGATAATCCCCCCTGACAGAACTGTATTAGTAAACCTATACCTGCCTCTCACTATCCATTTGCCCAGCCACATACGCGATAATGTAGTGAGTGAATGTGTAAGCACTGCTTAAATATAATACCACCGCTAATCACGTGGTCCAAGCCGTCAACCTCGTGACAGAGTGGATTGTGGATTATGTGAAGTTCAAGGCTAGAATCTAGAATGTGCGCATTAGGGGGTAACGTTCCTTATGTGATATTACGATCCCTTATCAGGATGATCAGAGTGCTCCTCCTAATCGTCTTTCATATCCCCTCTTTCATGGAATAATCCGTTAATAACCAACATGTAAGACGTGATTTTTTTTTATGTATATAGTGCAAGTTCGATACTGTATGGGAGGAAACCGTTTACTAGACTTGTCTTCTCAAGCCTGGCTTTCCCTGGCAATACTCCACGTGCCGCCACTGATATCTACCATCGAAAGCCTCCTTGAAGAGACACAGAAGCTCATGTAGTTTGGGTCCGGTGTTCTCAGGGATGTCCATCAGTCCACCGTACTTTGTGGGTAGAAACTCTGGGTCTATGTAGGAGTGCAGAGAACTCCAGTCGCTCCCGTGGAAATGAAGCTGCAAACAAAGAAACTGACGTCATTTAATATCTATAGAGGGATTCTTGCAGGAAGAAACCTTTAGAAAGAACACGCTTTCTTTTTGGTGGTCAACATTGATAACATTTTACTTTATTATTAGCTCATAAAATGGCACCCGGACACGGCGCACGAAATTTTCAACCACTGACCCATCCAGGCTAATGCTAATGGCTATTCTTCACTCATAATTGTTAAGGCAAAGTTTGTGATAGACGTGTGGATATCATCGGCTGCTAAGAGCTATCATTAATATCACAGCCACCGGGGAATCGGTTTACTGTTATTTTTATGTTATAGGTATTAATATCATCTATCAAAATCGATAGTTTCGGCTCATATGCCTTGACGTATGAATATATAAAAGTAGTTTTAGTAACTCATATAGCAATCTTAAAATAAAAAGTTCCTTTATATATGAAACAACTTAAGAAGAACGTTTTAAATAGGAGGTGTCCAAATTTCATTCATTCATTATGTGTTTTTTCCAACAGATTTTGTGTAGAGTAAAATCTCGTTATATCGAACCCTGGTAGTCCGAAATTCCATATAACCCAAATGCACTTTTCGAAAAACGTATACAAAACATAAGTCTAATAAAATATATTTAATTTATTAACAAGCTCAAAGTTAAAAAAATAATTGAAAGAAACAGTTATATCTGATAATAAATGCTTAATATTTACATGTTGTAGTCAACAGGATGTGTTTTCCTGTAAATAAAAATAATTACAGTACATATTACGTGTTATAGGTTACATTAGTTGAATAAATGAAAATTTGAGTCAACTGATTCAAGATTAATTTAAAATTCGTGAAATTACTGTATCCCTCCATGTATTCACCTGCTTAATTCGAATTTTTGATTCGAACAAACCTCGGTCCTAATTAGTTTGGACTAACAAAGTTTTAGTGAATTATAATGTATAATTAGTAAAAAGAAGTTGTGATATACATTTATGATATTTAAAATAGATAAGGAAAAACATTATATGTTTTATAATAATTGTATTAAAATGTATTAGTAAATTCATGTTATTTTCTCTTAACTACTAATATTATGGTTTTTAAATTTAAAAAAAAGAATAATCTAACTTAAAACAAAAAATATGAGTGTGGTTAGCAGCCGGACAGGTGTGTTTGGATTTATAATTGGCCATTCAACCAAAAACTTTGGAGCGATTCCTATTTAAGAACATAGCAAATAATCTCTGAATATATAGCATCAATAAAATATCGCTATATGTATCCTACAGATGTACACATATAGATCATCTTTTAAAAGTCACAGCTGTAAATTCATATAACTTGCCATATGAATACATAAAAATAAGTTTAGTAATTTTTTTTATTTATCGAACCTTCAAATAGGTTTTTTCTATTAATTATCACCGTTCGGATTTACGCAAATATATTAGTAATAGTATTGTAGTATGGATGAGGAAGGTAGGATTTTTGAGTAATGTACTAGAATTTTCATGGAGATAGACTGTAAAGTCATTTAGGATATAACACACACAGTTCACCCACCCGGGTTTCAAGCCCTGACCTCCCCATTACTGGCAAATCATACTAAATGAGCTTGACATTTAGACTACGAACCACTGGTGTGAGTTTATTATTAGCTTTCCGAATATATCTATTTTTTGCTATAATATATATGTATACAGTAGTAACAAAAATAAACCTTTAAAAACTAAAGGATGACGGAATATATTAGTAAAGTGATTAGAGATATCATGATAGTAACTGCAATGGAGGGCTTAATGAAATATTCATATTACATAAAACTAATTTATAAAATCATCATCAACTGTTTCCATCCCGTGGCTAGGTAGGTTTAATAAAATTCCTCCATTTTCCCCTTTCCTTCCGCCATTCTTCCTGATGTAATTGCCGCTTCCATTCAGATCCTTTCACTTGCATTTTTTTATGCTATCTGCTCCTTCCATCTCTTTCTTGATCCCCCTTGCAGTCTTTTTCCTACATGCTTCATCTCCATCATTATATTTGGTATTCTCTCCTTTTCCATCCTCATTACATGACCATACCATCTTAGCATTACTTCCTTTAAAAAATAGTTGTATAAAAAGGTTAATTTAAATAAATGAGGATTATATCCTATGTACATATATTATTCTAAAATAATATATCTAATAAAGGAAAATATTTAATTTATAAGATAAATGAAAAAAGCACGATTTTTTTTTTAATTTAACTGGACCATTGCAAATTATTTGTATGGCCTCTATACATTCAAATCACTAAAAAAATTATTTCCATGAATAAAAAATGGTACTGTAAATAAAATTTCAAATGCAAAAAGATGATTTTCATGTAAATGGTTTCAACGGTTTTGATTAAATATGACTCATTTTACAAGTTAAATAAAAAGTCAAAGATATTTTTTTTAAATGTAAATATAATTAATTTGACTACTTTGAGACCTTAAATATTTTCTTCGTGATTGAGAAATAAAATAAAAGGGAGAATATTGCTGTGGGTTCTAGTTTGTTTCACAATTTTGTAATTAACGAATGGATATTTTAAAAGGTGGAAGATTCATCTGAAGATATTGTAAAATCACCACGAAATGAAAAAAATTGGATGACTATTTGGTGCAATGAAAGAATGTAAGTTTTATGTTCCGTTTAAACTCTAATGATATAATTATCTATGTTAATACTTTCAAATTAATGAGCAAAAATGTGAATAATAAATAATAATGATATTTCTTAATGTTATAAATTCAATTGTGACCCTTGAAGAAAATGTCACACTTTAGTTCACATGAAATATTCTAATCATGGATTGACTCACTTTGGATACTGTGGAATTATTCAAGGACGAGTTTCATATTTGAAATTCAAACCAAATAAATAGCCTTTTACATTGAAAAAGAAACGAAGTTTCATACGTTACATGCTGGCCACTGGACATAGTTATAATCTAGAAATAACTATGCATGCGTATGTGTATGTTTATTATATATAAATATGTGTTTTACATATATAGGCCTAGATATATTTATATATTTTCATATTTAAATACCTTCATATATTTTATATATTTACATATAACCTATTCTTTATATATATTTGCATATATAAATTTTCACATACATAGAAATATATTCAAACATATAAATAAACACACATATTTATGTAAATGTTTATAACTATATTATCATTTATATATATTTATTTACATATGTATATAAAGCATGTTGGCATTCTAGCTATTTCATAACTGAAGATGTTGTGAGATAATCTATCTTAAGACCAGCTATTTAAAATCACTCTTGTAGTGCTGTCAGATATTATGTATTAAGTTTATTAAATATTTAATACAATGTCAAAATCCATCTAAATTGGAATGATTTTAATATGAATCTAGCATTTTACCTTTCTTTCTGGGGGTTTAAGGAAACATTAGTCATCTGTTAAACTTTAAGAAGTTTTCAAACCATTCCCTAGGGAAAAAAATGACAAAAAATAAATTCCCAGGGCATACTTTGAAATCGAACCTCACCCTTTTGGGTCAGACTCTTCTCGAAATAATATATATATATATATATATAATCTCTTTGTCTTACTATCCATTCGGGTTAAATGTCTATGTACTAACTACTTTAATATGTTAAGAATGTAATTAAAGGAAGTGTACCCGAATTTGTGTGGAGGGAGAATGGAAAACCATTTAGGGGCAAAATTTACTGCACCCAACTGGGATCGGACCACGATCTTCGCGTCATTGGCAGTCCAATTTATTTAAAAAATGACGCCTTAGATCATACGGCCACCGAAGCGGGTTCAAAATAATATTATTAATTTACTTTTCCATCTCGTTATACTAACCGTCCGGGTCATCGACATTCTTATCATTTTAAGGTATGAGTAAGGTAGAATATTAGAGGAAATGGACCCATATTTGTGTGAAGGGAGACAGGTAAACCATTCAGGGAGGTGCGATAAAATCAATAAACCCTGCCGGTATTTGAGCCCCAACCTTCCCGTAATCAGTGAAATAACTTAAAATGATATTTATGGCTACAGAGGTTAATGTTAAGGGCTGACCATAAACTATGTACGCATATCAGGGGGTAGGGGGGGGGGTTAAAGAGGTGGAACAAGCGTGACGAGGGGGGAGAGGGAGTCAGATAATTCATTACGTCATATTGCAATTATTAGGGGTATCAGGCAGCGTTTTGTGCCAATAAACCCGACTGCGCGCACTTACAAACAAACAATGATCGACTCTCATCGACTTTGATCGTCAATCTTGACGAACACGTTTCAATAAGAGGGCTATATTTAGTGTATTATATATATATATAATTGGCTCTCGATGCTATTTAAATTTGGAGGGAGACGTGATATTTTGGCATAATATTAGAAAGGGATTTCACAAAATTGTGACAATGTTTGTCAAGGGTGTAGGGCTAAAAAATAAACACTTAGCTCGACGTAGTTTATAGACAGCCCCTTATCACAAATTGAGGGAGTCGGCTTCATATTTATCAAAACTAAGCTAATATTGTTTTCTAGTGTCACACATACAGGGAAAAAATAATTAGCTGACTTGTTTAAAAAAAATCCCAACATAGTGACATTATCTCGTACCGACCCCCTCAATTTCCATATATATATATATATATAGTTTGTATCTTAGGCAGCGATTACAATATACAAACCCTATTTCTTAATTTCTCGCTTAGAAATGGCTTGAAGATGGCGAACACCAGGTTGAAGAAGTACGGCTGGTTTACATGATGAATTTGTTTCAACCTTAAGGGAATACACTCCTGAAAATAATCTCACACATTACATCAAATAAACAAAATATATGCTATCAGGTAAACAATACATCAATAATATAATTTATTTGTAGAATATTACGGATTTTTTTTACCCTATTGAATTTCACTAACCGTACGGGCTGTACATATATACGTACAGTAGCTCTATGGCTTCTTTGGTGCTGACTGACAGCTGACAGCTTCGAAAAGTTACCAGAACAAATTATGTATCGCTACGCCGAACCATATGATCTGCAAAACCATGTGTTTAGCAGCTGTCACTTTTGACGGCAAAAGTTTAGGTATATAACTAAATGTTGACCGTCAGAAGTCAGCTGTGAGCTGTCAGTCAGCACCAAAGAAGCCATGGGGCTACTATATATATATTCCAAATCACACTGTTTCCTTACGTGGTAGGCAAGAGACTGTGCATATAGCTAAAAAAAAAAGTCAATTTTCTATACACCTTCCTATCCATGCATACTCCCTTCGCTTCAACAACATCCACAACACTGAGTCAGTCATTATCTTTAATTCTTAAAACTTTTAATATTTCTCTTTTTAAAACACTTGTCTACAACATTAGGCCACGTCTTACATGGCCTACTCCATCCTTTTGATCCACACACACTCTACCTTCATATATTTGCTTAGTCTCTGGATCCACACTCATCCTCTAAACAATTACAAGCCAACGCCAGACGCTTATTTCACACTTACTTATTGGATTTCCTATTAAACCACACTCCTTCAGCCACCATCTGTTACTGACACTGTCCATATGAGTTTTTTTTTCACTAACATTTTCTGAAATATTTCATACCAACCGCATTCACCTTGATCTTGTGTTTCTCCTGACAAACCCACGATTTATATCTATAAAACAATGTTGGCATCAACACACTTTTATACACTGCTATATATGGTTCTTTTCATACTATTTCATTCTTTTCTATAGTCCACATACATCCGATTACTCTCTGAGATGCATTCACCGGTCTGCTTATTTCACATTCTGTTCAAATAATAATAAAAAATCACTTATTCTAACAGTTTTCAATTTATACTAAATTTACAAACATTTCCTGATCCGTCCTCATCAAAACACTATCACCTTAAATTTTGAGTCATTTATACGAAGATCCATTTGACCTTTCGCCACATTCAAACGATTCAATACATTCTGCAAGTCACTTTCATTCTCAGCCATTATTACGGCATCATCTGCATAAAACATTAGTCTAACATTCACTTGTCCAATTGTACACCAACCAACCACGCACTTACAAGCATCCTTCATACACTTATCCATGAATACAACCATGAATACATAGCATAACTTTGTCTAACACCATGTTCAATGTCAAACTTCTCGCTTTAGGCTCCATCCGCCCTAATGCACGATTTAATTCCATCATACACCGTATATAATATATTATGTATAATAACACTGTATACTGATATATTAAAATATTGTATATATTATAGATATAAGATATATTATATATTTTAATATATACTATGCATACTACATTGGTTTTATATATATGCTATATATAAAAAAAATATGATATACTACATTTATTATTTATAATATACAAAATATGTATTGTATCTATGTATATATTAATTAAATATAATATTTAAACAGGTATTATATACATATGTATGTATTAAATTATATAATATATAAATTATATATTATAGATAAATATTAAAAGTCTATCACATATATTAAATAATATAATAAAATGTATATAATATCATATAAAGTATTATATATAATATAGTGTATTATATATTAAATGATGTATAAAATATAATAAATATTTTCTGTTTTATATATAGAGTATATTTATATAATTTATTAGGTATATAATTTATATTATTAATAATATACAGTATATATATAATATTTATAATATATATTAGACCTATATATATAATAGTTATAATATATAGCATAGCATATGTACCATGCTTATTATATATATATATATATATGTACTATACTTATGATATATATGTATATATATGTACTATACTTATGATATATATCATAAGTATAGTATATATGCTATCTAATATAATATATTACATATAATATTATTGGCCAATATGTAATATATTATTATTATTAGCACCGCGTCTTACTACCCGTTCGGGTTGTAAGCACTTGCACTAATGTGTAATGATAGGGTGATTGTGAGATGAAATGGAAGACCTACAGTTTAACGTGGAATCCGGACCACGGTGGAGGCCTGGCATCCCCACATTTACAAGTTGTGATTAATACACGTCTTGTCAGAGGTGAAAGAAGGGTTTGGCAATCAGATAAATCTTTGCCGGGACCGAGAATTGAAACCCGGACCCTCGGCACAGAAGTCCGACACCTTGCCCCTAGACCACCAGCTCACCCAATATTTAATATAATATATGTTATTTGTATAATATATATTATAACTATATAATTATTAATATACAAATAAATATTGTCATATATAATTAGTAATATATACAATTAGTATTATTCCTATATAATTATTAATATATTATATTAAATAAAGATATATTAATTGCACTATTGGGATAAAGTAAGGTGCAATTTTGAATGAATGTACTCGTCTTTGCGTATTATGAGGGTGGGAAGCCATTTAGGAGGAATCACAAAAAGTACACCCAGCTGGGAAGTGAACTCCGATCCTCCTATCATCGGCAGTTTAGTCTCTTGAGAGAGTGACGCCTTAGACCATGTGTCCACTGAAGCGTCCAAAATCATTCATTAACTAACCTAGTTGGCTAGAAATTTAAATTATTTAAAAAACTCTTATTTTGAAAACTTAGTATTATTAGTATTACTACATTTATGGGGTAGCAATGAGAAGGGTAGAATTTAGAGTGAATGTACCTACATCACATTTTAGTGGGGGAAATTATTTAGTAAATAGGGTGACCTGGTGGTCTAGGGGTAAGGTGTCAGACTGCTATGCTGGCGGCCGGGGTTCAATCCTCGGTCCCGGCAAAGATTTAACTGATTACCAAACCCTTCCTTCACCTCTGACAAGACATCTTGTGAATGTGAGGAATGCCAGGTCTCCACGGTGGTTCGGATTCCACGTTAAACTGTAGGTCCTCCATTTCATCTCGCAATCACCCTACCATTACACATTAGCGCTAGTGCTTACAACCCGAACGGGTAGTGGGACGCGGTGCTAATAATAATAATAATATTTAGTAAATAAGCACATAATTAGGATACAACCGTCTGGGGATATAGCCAAAACCTTCTCGTTCCTGACAATACGAGAGTGGCGCCTTTGTCCGCGCTTACAGCAGCGATCCTGAATTATATAAAACCTCCAGACTCATCCGTTCTCAAGATCGTTCCTCACCTGAGTGAAATGCACGAGGTTAAACGCGAAACTTGGGCTGAATTGCATCACTTGTTTCATAGATAGCCCCTCCAAGTCGAAGATTATCTCCGAGCCACAGACCTGAGTCCTAGGTTCAAGGACTGCTCCCTCCAACACAATCATACCGCCTTTGAAAATATCGTCCAGAGAGCACGCCCGAGGTTTCCATTTTTCTGCAACCGGGAACACACGGGAGTGCAAGGGGGTGCGTGGGGTTTGGTGGAGTTCATGGTGGCTCATGGGTCTTTACCAGGTTTTGTTTGGACTTTAGTACACTGAGTATCACTTCTGAGACAACTACAGGACTTGTAAAGAAAAGCTTTACCTTCGCCCTCACCTTGGTTAAAGTTCGCCAAATGAAGGATACAGGGGGGGNGGGGGGAAGTCCAATTTCAACTCAAATATTTAGTCACTGCTGCCATCTGCTAGACAATCATGAGATTTTTCTAATGCACCTTAGATTATGGTTAAAAGAGATAGGTATCTGTAATTATTAAATTATTTTAAAATACTGATTTACTTGGCTCCTTATAGGTTCTGATATATAAACATTGTTGTCCTGGCAAAATGTGTATAGTGTACCCTTCAAATCTAATATACTTCAATTATTATGTCAGATGCGTATAATCCTGACGGGTAGTAAGATGGGGCGCTAAAAAGTAAAAATAAAAAATAATTATATTGGAAGGTGGTGTTCTGGTGTAAAGGCCCTGGAATAATCCCCATTCCCATATTACATATGCATAGGTCGACTCTGTAGTACATTAGTAAGTTATCCTTAGAAATTATATTCGCGTCCAGATAGTCCGTGTTTTAAATCACGTGACCGTGCTAACCAGTGAGATGATCAGAGATTTCGTACAATAAAACTCTTTTGAAAATAATCGTCTACAGTAAAGAGCAAGTGCCAATCAGATGATCAATAAAAGTAACACCCGCCTCGGTTAATTATCTAACGCGCTAGTTTTGTGTTGAGTTATAATGTCAAAGACGGGGATATCGAGGTTCAAATATCGGTCCAGTGAACTGGGGGAGGTTTCCCTAAAATGATTTTCCACTCTCCCTTCATGCAAATGCGGGTTCACTTCCTCTCAAATTCAACCTTCTCCATTCTTAACCCATTAGCGTAATTAGTACATAAGCGTATAGCCCGAACGGGTAGTAAGACGCGGTGCTAAATAAAAAAAATTAACCAAAACAGCTTTTTTGAGAAAGCCTCCAGGATGTATTTGAAATTTAGATTAAAGCCCTTCGCCCTGTCGAGTGCAAGTCTAAAACCTATTTTGTGGGTTGGTAGGGGGGAGAGTAAAAGGCGTGGAATGGCTTCACAACCGACCAAAGTATCCTTCCGCGCCAATAAGAACAGATGGATCACGGAAACCGTAGATGGTGCTAGCCACCAGATAGGTCTTGCGGAAAATTCATACGTTTGGCAATATCAGTTTTCTAGAAAACGAGTGATTTTTTTCTGTTAATACTTTCAACACCTCTATGGCGTGAGCTCGTAATCGAGCTATACTAACTGAATGGTCACCGTCTGTTGGCGAAGACAGTTCTAAATTTTGCAGTTAGAAGGCGTTATGGGGTCAGCACAACAAACGGCCGTTAGTCTTAATTTTATAGACCGAAGCCGTTACTTTTCAATTAGAGTAGCTCCTCATTTGTCCTGACGAGGCTAAGTTGACCTCGTTTCAGACCTCCTGCTTCATAGCATAATCTAGAAGTGCTGATAATTTAACCCAGGACATCTGTATTATAAAACAAGACATCATCAAATAAAACAACAAACTGTGGAAAAATTGTAAGTTATATATTCAAAAGGTTATTTTTAATTCTCCTAAATTCAAAGACGCTTTGAAACTAAATATGACATGTCTAGTATATTTATACATGTTTTAAAGTTTCTATTGCTGTTTAAATAATGCACCTAAATCATTAAATTTAATAGTATATATGAATCCCTTTCAAATTAATGCTACTCTTGTTTGAAAATCACCAAGAAATATGTCAGCTTATAAGAAAAGGGTTAAGCAACATTTGTATTTTTTACCATTTTGTCTAGGTATCTAAAATAAAGTATAATTGATTCCAGTCCTATGGAATGTAGTTACATTGAAATGTTACAGAAGTGATTGAAACAGTGGCATCAATAAAAGCATTTGATCCACTGGTTTACGTCACTTTGTGTCCATATTGGGCAAGTTTTAAATCCATTTTCCCTCATTAGCATTTTTTATTAGCACCTGGTCTCACTACTTTTTTCAGGTTACACAATTATGTACTAATTACACTAAGGATCTGGGAATGATGAAGGTTGAATTTAAAGAAAGTGTGTCCACATCTGCTTGGAGGAAGAGTGGAAAGCCATTTTGGAAAAATCACCCTCAGTATACACGACCAGGATTCGAACCCCATTCTCCCTGTCATCGGCAGTCTAGTCTAACATAAGAGTGACCCCCTAGACCATGCAGACACCGAAAAGGGTGTCTCACTAGCTATTAATTCTTAATGATCTTAATTTAAATCAATTTGTACATTTCTGTATTGTTTCTTTGACAAACATTTAACTCTTTTTTGGCTATATAATTCAAATTGTTATTGTTATAATAATAATAATTATTATTATTATTATTATTACCTATTATTCAGGTTATACGCATCAAATTAATAGAAAATTTTCAATTAGGTAGTTGAAAAATGACATCTGGACATAGGAATCGAACCCAGGGTCATTGGCTTAGCTTTCCAATGATCTATCACTGAACTATACAGGATTTGTCCCGTTCCCAGGGTAATTTTTCACTTATAGTTTATTTTAATCTTTATTTTGTTTTGGTTTGAATTAATTAAATACTCCGTTTTAGATTTACAAGGAAATATAGGCCTAACTAGAGATGGCTCGAATCTATATTTCTTGAACCTGAATCTTAAATTTCCTTTCGAATCACGAATGCAAATTCTAATACTTGAATTCTTTTTAAATTTACAATTTTTCTTAAAGTGAAAATATTTATAATTAATTTTTTTAATAAGTTCTTTAAGATTTAGTGCAATTGACAGTTGATATTTTGTTTGTCATGTTTTTTATGTCTCAAACAACAAAGAGATCACTTTTTAATAGAGGTGGGACGCTCAAATCCTTGATTCCTGAAATCCCTCTAATCCTACGGTATACGAGAAATTCGATATTCGAGAGTTTCGTAAAAAGATATCTCGAATCCAAATATAAAGGTCTTAAATTGAACTCTAAATGCAGTTTTTCAGGACTTACATAGATTCACGTAATTAGAAAAAAAGATCATTTAGCTTCATTAATGGAAAAAATAAAAGAACAAAATCACCTTTTTTATATAAATTTGTTTACAGAAAAATAATTTATTGTTTAATGTCTTCTTTGTTCTTGAAACGTAATAAAAAAGACAAACAAAATAGGAATGTTCATTGGTGTCAAATCTTCTTAAAAAAATTGTATTTGCTATGCTATGCTATTATTCTATACAAAATATTTTCAATTTCTGCAATTATTATATGAACCCGTCACAAAATTAAAAGGTCCGTCTTTTTAAGCTTTAGATGAACCATGACTGATCACAGAATTAAAATAAGTAAATAGCTAGAGAATGAATCTATCTCCTTTGTATTTAGACTTAGGCCCTATTGTGTCATTGTAGGCCAATTAATTTCACTTGTAAGCAAGGTATTAGTACATTTTGTTAACAAGTTATTAGTTTATTTATGTAAATTTGATTTCTTTTTAAAACTATACTTTTCAATTATTTTACAAACTAAAAATTTACTTTTGAAGATTCGAGAATTCGAATTTGGATTTGAGATTTAAGGAAAATTTTGGATTCGGATTCGATAAATATAGTATTCAACCCATCTCTACTTTTTAATAAATTAATCATAATAAAATTTTGCCCTTAATTGTGATTTTTTTCGCTACTGCATAAATATAGTTCCTTTCACTAATTGCTTAAAATAATCTTGTATCAAGCCAAAGTTATCATCATAATTATAATCGAAATAATTTTTTGAGATTTTTACGAGTCTCAAATTTCTCGAACACCTTAGGGTTCGTTGGATTTAAGGAATCGAGGATTCTAACATCTCTAAAAAAATAAACCAGATTTTTAAAATAGGATGTTTAACTATAAGTTTAAAAAAATTCGGGGGAAGGGTTGTTTTACTCTGAAGGAATCTGGTGTCCTTGGAACTGATACTGAATGGTAGGAAACAATTTAGTATATTTAAAACTTACTGCCTACTTCTATAACTATTAGTCGGTGGAAATTCTGTGTCCTTTTAGGTAAAACGGTGATCAAATCTTGTTCGAAAGCATTCTTTTCATGGATAGGAGAAAGCCCATCTGTCAAGTGGGGATTTTTCAAGCGAAATTTGTAGAATTTCCTTATCTGAAATAAAAGCAAAAAGGTTAGCTGCAGTTTCGGGCGTATTCCCTTCACAAAAGAATTTATTATACCGATGATGTAGGTGACCTGGCGGTCTAGGGGGTAAGGTGTCAGACTTCCGTGCTGGCGGCCGGGGTTCAATCCTCGGTCCCGGCACAGATTTATCTGATTACCAAACAAACCCTTCCTTCACCTCTGACAAGACATCTTGTGAATGTGGGGAATGCCAGGCCTCCACCGTGGTTCGGATTCCACGTTAAACTGTAGGTCCTCCATTTCATCTCACAATCACCCTACCATTACACATTAGCGTAAGTGCGTATAACCCGAACGGGTAGTAAGACGCGGTGATATTAATAATAATTAATAATATACCGATGATGTAGATGTGAAGGTTAGATTCTCGGTCGCATCTAGTGAGGGTGGTTTTTCCTCAATGTTTTATCACTCTCCTTCAATGCAAATGCGGGTATATTAGCTCTAAAAAGCTTCCTCACTAATCCCTAACCCATCATATTAATTATAATAAATGCGTATTGCCTGAACATCAAATAAGATGCATTGATTTAAAAAAAAATAGTCCCCTCTTCACACTAATGTGTGTGCATTTCCTCTAAATAAACCTCTTCATTTTTTTTACCGTACCATTTATTTGACTCTCGCTTCTTTTTAGATTCTTTATTTAAGTACATTTTACAGTTTATTATTATTATTATTATTATTATTATTATTATTATTATTAGCACCGCGTCTTACTACCCGCTCGGGTTATACGCTCTTACGCTAATATGTAATGGTAGGGTGATTGTGAGATGAAATGGAGGACCTACAGTTTAACGTAGAATCCGAACCACGATGGAGGCCTGGCATTCCTCACATTCACAAGAGGTCTTGTCAGAGGTGAAGGAAGGGTTTGGTAATCAAATAAATCTTTGCCGGGACCGAGGATCGAACCCCGGCCGCCAGCATAGAAGTCTGACACCTTACCCCTAGACCGCCAGGTCACCTTTTACAGTTTGAATGTGAGGTTGGATGTATGGGAAAATAATTAATAATTATAATATTTAGCACCACGTCTTACTACCCGTTCGGGTTATACGCTTTAAGTACTAATTACTCTAATGGATTAAGAATTGGGAAGGTTGAATTAGAGGAAGTGAACCCGCATTTGCGTGGAGGGGGAGTGGAAAACCATTTAGGAAAAACCACCCCCAGTTCACCCGACCAAGATTCGAACCTCGATCTCCCCGTCCTCAGCAGTAGAGCTCAACACGACAAGCGTGAGGCAGGTGGGAAAATAATTAAAATTGTAAATATTGAATAACTGAAATTAAAAATAGACAAATAAATGTTAAAATTTAAGTATTGGGACAGTAATAAAAACAGAATATTGATATATTTAGGTATAACGAATTTATCTTTGTTCTTCAATGTTGGAAATGCACCACCATCAGAAAGGGGCACCAACCTTTGTTGTTCATGGCCGTCCGAATGCCGAAAGAAAGATCGAGATATTAAGGTAGGTGGGTAAGACGCGAGAAAAGGTCAGTGTTTTTACACTTTTTTAATATAAAAAAACCTTTTTTGATCAAAATAAATAAAATGATTATCCAATATAAATATAAACATATAGTTTAAATCTTCGCATGATGATATCAACCGTTGTTGAATATCTGTCAATAGGGTCTTTGAATTTAATGACAAACTTTATCTTCATTTTAAAATTGGTCACCTAATACCACCTTGCATATGACAGATATTCAACAACTGTTGAAATAATCATGTGAAGAAAATTAAACTAAATGTGTCTTCTGGAACAATATGTTTTATATTTTGACTAAAAAAAAGTTTTGATATAAGAACTACAAAAAAAAACACTTACCTTTCACGCGTCCCCTACACTCCGGCCTTAAATGACTTTGGTTACGATCAAAGCATCTGTTTTTCTATAGAACCAAAACTAAGACTCTCTCAGTATTACTCGCCTAATATAAGAATTATTTTGGAAAGAGAGCTAAAATTGTGATAGTAGTGGTTCCAAACCCTCCTTGACACACTCCCCCTTAAAAAGGTTTAGTGACGCCACTGGACACTAGTAAATCTTAGTTCACACGTTCGCCGAAAGTAAATAGCAAAATCTGCTTGATTGGCGCAGTAATTCTCCACGCTGTGTGTTGACCCATGATGCATTGCAACGAAAACTTATCGACACACACTAGATACAACCTTGTTAATCCAAACTAATTGGAACCTAAGTTTGTTCGGGTTACCGGAAATTTAGGTTAAACGGGAGAATACAAGGTTAAAGTATTTTCACACATTTTAAATTACGGTTTAATGAGTTTAATCAAATCTCTATTTATTTAATTGATGTATAACACGTAATAATATGTACATCCAAGGGGACCTGGTGGTCTAGGGGTAAGGTGTCAGTCTTCTGCGCTGGCCGCCAGGGTTCAATCCTCGGTCGCGGCAAAGATTTATCTGATTACCAAACCCTTCCTTCACCTCTGACAAGACATCTTGTGAATGTGGGGCATGCCAGCCTCCACTATGGTTCGGATTCCATGTTAAACTGTAGGTCCTCCATTTCATCTCACAATCACCCTACCATTACACATTAGCGTGTATAACCCGAACGGGTAGTAAGACGTGGTGCTAATAATAATAATAATAATAATAATAATATGTACATTAATTACTTTTTAGCTATAGGAAAATACAGTGTATTGACTACTACATGTAAATATTAAGCATTTATTAACAGATGTCGCTGTTCTATTACAATTCTCTTTTAACATTGAAGGAATTGAACCCGCATTTGCGTGGAAGGATGGCGGAAAACATTTAGGGAAAAACACCCACAGTTCACCCGAGCGAGATTCAAACCTCGATCTCCCCGTCCTTGGTAGTCTAGCTCAACACGAATCTAGCGCGTTAGCTAACTACGCCCCCGAAGCTGGTTTTGAACTTGTTAATCAACAACATATATTTAATTTGAATATTCTCAAAGGAACGCTCAATACAAACAGAAATATTGAAAATCCTAAATAAAGAACTATGAAAAAGGATATATATAATAATAAAAAAGTAAGTTGAAGATAAAAAATGAAAATGAAAATTGATGAAGAGAACAGGAAATATTTATTCAATAAAAAATGCTATTAATAAATGGTTAATACTTGAATGACCTTTAACACAACCAATTAGTCGAAATACAGGCAATAAGGAGTCTAAATAAGAATAATGGTTAAACATTAAACATAAGGACAAATTAAATTGGTACATGGATAATACATAGAATTGTTATAATAATCCGAAAAATTTTGATGAACATTAAAAATTAATTAAACTTAAGTGACACAGTAAAATCAATTCGTCAATTTTCATCTTCATTTTTTTTTATCTTCAACTTACTTTCTTTTTTATTATATCTATCCTTTTTCATAGTTCTTGATTTAAGATTTTCAATATTTCTGTTTTGTACTGAGCGTTCCTTTTAGAATATTTATTATACTCCTCCTTACTAATTTAATATGAATATAATTAATAATATTTCATTTAACTTAATGTTTGTTCCCGTTTTCCGAAAAGTGTGGTCATATTATTTTGAATTTCGGACTACCGATGTTCAGTCTGACGGGATTGTACTGTATTGAATTTTATAATTGGTAAAACAGATCTTTTAGATCATTGTCACGTCAGATGTTTTCAAATTATTGCACAGTGAAACGAAATTAATCAAAAACAGAATAAGATCGACTCTCACGCTTTCTGTAAGGAGTTATGCCAAATAAGTTCACAACCGTAGATACAATTGTTTGATTGTGTATATATATATATTTTTAGGCGCATGTGCATAGATTACATAGGTTGGTTTTGAAATTTGACTGGGTCTCTCCCAAGTAAGATATCACGCAGAACCGAAAGAGTTGAAATAATTTCAAGACGTGCCGAACAGACAATGCATATCGCGCTGATATCCTGTGATTGGTTCAGAACTCTTCACGTGACCACTTTCCTAGCTCTTGTATTTCGGCGAACATGTGAATACAAGATCATAACTCACTCTTTCTAGCGCACTGTGAGGGTAGAACTTGCAAGGTCGCAGGAACCGAATAAGAAAATAATCTTCTAAAGACATGTTTAGGTCTTTCTCGTCTGAAACAAAACCAAGATGAACAAGAATAAAGTCCCAACATATTATCTCAGATGATAGCTTATATTGACTGATAGGCTGGCCGATCTAAGCGGGGATAGTGAGGGGTTAATTTGTTATAGAATTAGCTTAATTTGAGAGTCTAAAGCTGATATTATTAGTCGGTACAGAACGTACACTTTTAATACCCTAATTAAATATATGTGTGTGAGTCTTAAATAAATTTTAATTTAAAAATTGCCAGTGTGAACACTGGTAGGTAGTTATTTGATCAAGTTAACCTTCGTATAACCATAAGACTTATCAACTAACTTAACCCAACGCAGCATAATTACCTCTTTAGAGATGACTTAAGTATCGAGTATACTAGAGTCACGACTGTCCAGCCTTCTATTATTCGGTCCAGTTTTCGGTATTAACAAGTGAGTTTTAAAATAAACAAAGCAGTACATATCCACTAGCGATTACTAATAAATAAATTTTAAAAATCGCAAACGTCTTACCAGTGTTACATTGGAGACAGCAAACCATAACTGTTATAAATTCGGTTGGCTTATAATACAGTACTATTGCAGTCGCATACGCTTGGTCGGTGTAGATAGTAACACTGTTTTGATTTGGCTGGAAACAGAAGTTGTGTCAAGGCAAGTGTAGATGCCAGCACTGTTTTGATTTGGCTGGAAACAGAAGCTGTGTCAAGGCAAGTGTAGATAGCAGCACTGTTTTGATTTGGCTGGAAACGAAACTGTGTCAAGGCAGGTGTAGATAGCAGCACTGTTTTGATTTGGCTGGAGACAGAAGCTGTGTCAAGGCATATGTAGATAGCAGCACTGTTTTGATTTGGCTGGAAACAAAAGCTGTGTCAAGGCAGATGGAGATAGCAGCACTGTTTTGATTTGGCTGGAAACAAAAACTGTGTCAAGGCAGATGGAGATAGCAGCACTGTTTTGATTTGGCTGGAAACTGAAGCTGTGTCAAGGCAGATGGAGATAGCAGCACTGTTTTGATTTGGCTGGAAACAGAAGCTGCGTCAAGGCAAGTGTAGATAGCAGCACTGTTTTGATTTGGCTGGAAACAGAAGCTGTGTCAAGGCAGGTGTAGATAGCAGCACTGTTTTGATTTGGTTGGAAATGAAGCTGTGTCAAGGCAGGTGTAGATAGCAGCACTGTTTTGATTTGGTTGGAAACGAAGCTGTGTCAAGGCAGGTGTAGATAGCAGCACTGTTTTGATTTGGCTGGAAACAGAAACTGTGCCAAGGCAAGTGTAGATAGCAGCACTGTTTTGATTTGGCTGGAAACGAATCTGTGTCAAGGCAGTTGTAGATAGCAGCACTGTTTTGATTTCGCTGGAAACGAAGCTGTGTCAAGGCTGGTGTAAATAGCAGCACTGTTTTGATTTGGCTGGAAACAAAAGCTGTGTCAAGGCAGATGGAGATAGCAGCACTGTTTTGATTTGGCTGAGAAACTGAAGCTGTGTCAAGGCAGATGGAGATAGCAGCACTGTTTTGATTTGGCTGGAAACAAAAGCTGTGTCAAGGCAGATGGAGATAGCAGCACTGTTTTTATTTGGCTGGAAACAGAAGCTGTGTCAAGGCAGATGGAGATAGCAGCACTGTTTTGATTTGGCTGGAAACGAATCTGTGTCAAGGCAGTTGTAGAAAAAAACAGAACTGTTTTGATTTGGCTGGAAACAGAAGCTGTGTCGAGGCAGGTGTAGATAGCAGCACTGTTTAGATTTGGCTGGAAACAGAAGCAATGTCAAGGGTGGTGTAGATAGCAGCACTGTTTAGATTTAGCTGGAAACAGAAGCTGTGTCAAGGCAGGTGTAGATAGCAGCACTGTTTTGATTTGGCTGGAAACAAAGCTGTGTCAAAGCAGGTGTAGATAGCAGCACTGTTTTGATTTGGCTGGAAACAACCCTGTGTCGAGGCAGGTGTAGATAGCAGCACTGTTTAGATTTGGCTGGAAACAGAAGCTATGTCAAGGGTGGTGTAGATAGCAGCACTGTTTAGATTTGGCTGGAAACAGAAGCTGTGTCAAGGCAGGTGTAGATAGCAGCACTGTTTTGATTTGGCTGGAAACAAACCTGTGTCGAGGCAGGTGTAGATAGCAGCACTATTTTGACTTGACTGGAAACAAACCTGTGTCAAGGCAGGTGTAGATAGCAGCACTGTTTTGATTTGGCTGGAAACAGAAGCTGTGTCAAGGGCGATGTTCATGAGGCATAGCTGCATAAGTCAAACCCATACTGAGGAGTATTTACACTCGGATTCCGCTTTATCCGGTCCGGAATATCACTGCTTTAGGCCGGATAATCGCGACTCTAGTTACAGTTTATTGGATGAGTGCATAGACTAAATTATTCACGTCCCACTGGTGTTGAGCCAGAGTACGATAGGTTTATTTACATTTCTAATACTCTCTAACGAAATAAAATGGGGCTATTTTTTTATGTCACGTTCTATAACTCGTTCGGCTTATTCGCATATTTACACAAATGAAATATGGGTGAGGAAGCTATAATTTTAAGAAAATATCTTCACATTTGTGTGGACGAAACATGGGAAGCCATTTAGAGCACACACAAAAAAAAAACACTTAACTACTATCGGATGGACTGGGGGCCAAAACAGAAGTGAAATGGACCACTGAAACACCCAGTGGGCTGATTTGATTTGGACTGCCACAGCTACTTTCAAATAAAGGCACTAATTCGGTTCTAGATTATGTTTTTTATTAAATTTTGGTCCAAAGGTTCTAATGAGTAAGTCCTAAAGTGCAGAGAATACATCATTTGTTAAGATATATAAATACATTAAATATGAAACCATTTCGTTTGTTGTTTCTTATAATTTTTTATAAACAATCTCGCAAGTCAAACGTAAAAAAAATATATCTTTAGTGAATTCTCATTGCTACTAGTTTTGTAATCTACACAAGTAGTGGATGGAGGATCGTTTTACAAACTTAAACTATCACAGACAAACACACACACAGCTATTTTTTAACCAATTATAAGAATGTTTGCTCATGTCTCTAGAAAGTATATAATAATGTTTTGAGTGGAACGAATGACTACGCAAACATCGAAATGGATCATGTACAGTCAGGTTTTTATTTTACTAGAAGGGCCTTTTTAAAAATTAAAAACCATTTAATTTGAGATAAAAATTAATGATATTTCATTGTATTTCTATTGTTATTTTATAGGTATTGATAATATCTATATTGACAGTGACAATTGTAGACATGATTTGTCGTATGATTACGTGAAAGTATATCCTCATTAGATTTAGGTTTTTTCTCTAGATATTAGATCGCCCCTCCTATGAAAATTGAACTGTAGCTGAAATGGCCTCAAGATTAAATCTACTATCAATAAAATTATAAATACTTCTCCGCACCATTTCAGCTTAAGCCCCGTCTACATAATCCGTAAGCTCCACCCACATCCGTGTAGTCCTTAAGTTCTTATAAAAGGAAATCGCACAGTCTGTATCCTTAATCAATGATAAAATTGGAGACTTCGTACAATTAAACTTTTCGAAAGAAAATTGTCTGAGGCAAAAAATAGGACGCAATCAGTCGTGATCTGTGAAGCAGCGGTTATAAATAATAATAATAATAATAATAATAATAATGTAAAGTTTAACCTACCAAAGAGACACCACTCTTTCTGAGAATTTTGAATTTCTGAGAAAACTCTTTCTAAGATGACATGTTTCCCGAGAGTTTAAATTTTCATAACTATACTTCTTAAATAGCTCCTTTCGTAAAACTTGTAACACTTCGGATTATTTACCTGATATAATATTGCTGTGATAATACTTAGGTTGTCTATAGCTCCGTGGTCGAGCACCTATCATCACTGTACGGAATAGATACCGTTTAACTAGCTGTTAATTGCTCCGTGGTCGAGCACTAATTAAATCGGTATAGTTAATAAGTGTAAGAAAGAGAACTATTGATGGCTGTTGATTCACACACGGTTTATTTAAATGACATCTGTTAATTACTTATACATACTCCAACTAAATGATCCCTGACTGCATTGCTTGTGCGTGTGGCTGTGTGTGGCTGCCCTTAATCATACGCACAAACGGCTTATATATGACATATATGTCAAAAATGTAAAAACTAACTAATAGAAAGAGTCATGGCGACAGGTTTTGTGAAGGATAGCTTCTTATTGGGATAGGGAATTGGCGTCTTTGCCAAATACTGTGTAGTTGTTCCTTTAACAGGAAAAATTGTATAAAAAATATATTTTAATGATGTAATCCTTTTCCCATTATTTCTGAAATGCACGTGTTTCTCCATGGATGAATCATAAAAGGATATTCTACATATGTTACTTTAAAGAAAAATTACCTTCATCCATGACTTTTTACATATTTTAAGAGTGATCTAAATCAATATCATTACAAACTCGCTGCCATTAGTGCTTTCATTTCAATGCGCACCTATTTACTTTGCTGTGATTGGTAGTCCTTAGCAGTCCATATCGACTAGTCCTTAGAAACCTATATGGTCGAGTCCACTTCTACGTAATGGTTAGTATTAAGATATACATTCTGTATACAGAGCAATCTGTTAGTGTGGAGTCGATCTCTTTCGCACCTTACGGAGTCTGTAGACGGGAGCCTCACCCTGAATCATAGCTTCAGTGGTATTTATGAATGTATGTTAGGGGCCGTCATATTTGTGGTCTTGGACCACTTGGAACCTTTTAATCCACCCTTAAGGCCGATACACCCAGAATGCTAAGCTAAGCTGTGCTGTGCTGTCCTATGCTATGACTTTGTCACTTTGGTTTCACACTCATTGCTAAGCTAAGCAAGGGTCCCTCTTTTCATTCCAGAACTCAGTGCGGTTTATTTCTGGTCTGCTCCAGTGAAGTTTAGTTATGATGGCATTCTCCAAAATATCTTGTTTGAGTTCAGGTTATAGTATTGAGTAAAAAAAATATGGTGCTGTTAAGAGTTATTTTGGAAGATGAAGAAAATGTAGGATGTTGAGGTTTGACTTGTTCAAGTAACACTTCCATTTTAATATAAAAACATTAAATATAAAACCTAAAAGAATATTACTTAAATTCACGTGAAACTAACTGAAAACAAAACTTCAACACGTCTTTTGTTATTTTCGCCAAACCAGCAATATGTGTTCAACACGGTGCCCAAGCTTAGTTATGCGCATGTGCAACGTAACATGGCTCAAAATGGGGGATGGAAAAATTGTCCGGGCAGCAATCGGGAAAAAAAAAACATAGCGTGGTGTAGCAAGGCAGAGCATAGCTTAGCTTAGTGTTCTGTTAGAATCGGCCTCTAGGCTGAAACTATTAATATCAGCCGAATTACCACAGGTGCATTATAATCTCTTTGTGTATAATAAATGATGCTATTCGAACGGGCTTCGGGGTATTTGCCCTCCCCACCATATGAGGATAATATAGGATAGAGAGAAAATATAAGTTGTTTTTTGTTCAAGTTTCATAGCAAAACATTTTTTTCGTCAAAATAACTCAAATATTGTCTAATGGCATGCGTCGTCTCTGCACCGGAAGTGCTTGGTGCGGATCATGACTGGTTTATTATACGACCTGGTCGTCCTTAGCTACAAATCTCCTTTGTTCGGGCGCCATATAGTTACAATCTTACCAACGTTAATATGCGGTTATGTTATTGCTCATTTATTAAAACAAATTAGCTGACAATTAGTGTTATTACTCTATTTTGATATATTGAAATGTACTCGTGGTTAACATATTGCAAATTACTATTTCTCTATATGATGCATGCTAAAACCTAATTAGGGTGGGGGGAGGTATGTCATCTCCGGACTGTTTGATGCCCAAGTTCATTCTGATTGATGGATTGACCGCGAGTGTTCCTCCGATAAGTTGAGAGGTCTCCTGCTACCATCACTGCCACAAAAAAAACCATAGGTATTGCTACCCTGGTTTGAGAAAGTGATAAAGAGTGAAGCTCAATATGTATTTCAAACTGTGATCCAGTAGAAACATAGAGTTTAAGTTTCTACACATAGTCATAATAACATTTCTTGAATATCTGTCATATGTGCATATAATTAGCATTTGATGAGAAATTTTTTAATGAATAGGAAAAGTTATCACCAAATTATAGAACACCCTTAACAGATATTTAAGAATTTTCATTATTACTCTTATGAAGAAAATTAAGCTCTATGTTTCTAAATGATAAATATATTATTTATTTAACCTACCATCCTACCTTAAAGCCTCATCTCACTCACATGTCCTCCGTGTGTAAATAATATATAGATAGTAACAGAGACTCTTCTCACCTCTGATAAGTTCTTTAAGTTTTCTTAAAGCATCGGCGACTACCTCCGGTGTCTCCCTCAGCTCTTCCCTGGCGATCCTCTCACACTCCTCCCCCAACTCATCCAGTTCGAGTTGAAGGGTGTAGTCCCCCATCTTGAGAGTGGGACATTTCCCGTCTATCTTGAACCTCTCCGTCATCACAAACACCTTTCAAACATACAAACAAATGAGTGGCGTCCAGCGACAACCAGAAAAACTGCGATTTCTCATCACACAGAATATCACCATGAGGGAATTGCAGATATTATGGAGAAAGCTTTATCTTCGCGCTCTCTCGGTTAACTGTTGCAAAATCTATTTCTGTTATGTCCGTAGGTTGTAAGCTGAGATAATAAGGGGCTACTGGCAACGCCAATGAACCAGCGTTGCGAAACTTGTATTGTATTTAAGAGTATATTGACCACGCGAAAACCAGATGATGACATTTCTGTTTCCTAATAATATCGATACAGTTCTTTAGTAACCCTTTCAGACAAAACGGAATAAAACCGCCACTCGCGCCTTGTTATATCTAGTTTGGATTGTGCAATCATACAGTATAGACAGTGATCATCTTCTTCTCCTTTACCTCTTGTACTTACGGGGGAAAAAAAGTTGATCTAGATGTACACTATGGTTGCATCAATCGGTTGAGGAAAGGAGAAAAGTTGGAGCATATTCCGCCAAGCTTCTGTTGTGCAAGTTCGGGGTTTATAATCGTCCCGAGACTTGTCCCACACAACTGGTGTCTCTTGGACTGATGATATTAGCAGTTCGGGACCAATATCTGCATTCATACACCCCCCTTCCACCACATATTCAACAGGCAACTGGAGAATTTGACCAAGGGGTGATAAGTGGAGCGCGGTGTTCTTTTCCTATGCGTGTAAGGATATTTATTACAAGACATGCCCTATGCCTTCTATCAACACGTGGAAGAGGTTGCTTGAGCGAGCCAAGGGGAGGGGGAGGGGGCGTTGCATTTCATCAGCACACGGGGTGAATTCAGCCTCCCGCCTCGTGTGAAAGGTACAAACTAAGCCACTGGTCAGAAGTTTGGGTGGGCCCGCGTTTTGACGCTTAGTGTAGTCAATCAGCCAGTTGCAGAACCTTTTCTGACATTTACAAAAGTTACTATAACTACACCTATCAGGGCCGTAAACATAAAAATAAATTGAGAGGTGAAGAGTTTCTACCTGTAACAGGGGATGAAAATTACTTTTTTTTTTTAACTTTAACCTCCATTGAAGAAATTCAAATATTTTTAAATATTATTGGATACGTTGGTGCTAATAATATTATAAGGCTTCAATAATAATTAATCTACTAGCCCGCTTCGATGGCCACACTGTCTAAGGTGCTACTCTCTCAGTAGATTAGAATGCTGATGACGGGGAGATCAAGGCTCGAATCTCAGTCAGGTGTACTGAGAGGTTTTTTTTTCAAAATGGTTTTTCACTTTTCCTCCACTAAAATGCGGATACACTTCCTCTAAAAAATAGCCTTCCTAATGCTTAAAACCATTAGCGTTATTAGTACATAAACGTATAACACGAACGCTGTGTTAAAAAAAATTATATACTAGTTTAGACATTAGGGCCAGTTACAAAGTTTAAATGGTTTAAGTTTTTTTTAATACAACGGCATTTTACGCGAAAATGTATACTTCTGAGACTAAAGCGAAAGGCTAGAAACCTAGATCTAGCATTCCTCAATCAAATAATATTATGTTTCGATCTATCAGACTCACAACAGAAAATTTTAAGATAATCATGGATTGTTCTATATAGGGCTTTGTGTAAATTATCAGTTGTTTTTTTAGGCAATTGGCCCTTTTAATTTGGCGTGTAAATGCAGAGCCATGGCAACAAACGGTTATCTTCAAGAATTTTTATTGTTTTGCAATTTTCTTTTTGAAAACGGTTTGCTCAAGAATAAAAGCATGTTGATTAAGCTATATTTTTATATATACACATTCTCTATAACTTTAACAGTGATCAAATATCGATAATATTGACATTTTTGAATAGAAAACTGCCAGTTTCATAACAAAAAATAAGAAAATGTAACAATTAATAAACATTTATGCATTATCTTACAAGGGGTGTTGAAAATATTAACTTAAAAATTTCACTCGTTCTCGAGAAAACTGATATTTCCAAACGTATAATTTATCCGCCAGACCTGTCGGGTAGTTAGCACCTTCTACGGGTTCCGTGATTCATCTGTTATTATTGGAGCAGAAGGATCCTTTGGTCGGTTGTGAAGCCAGGCCACGCCTTTCACCCTCCCGCCCACCATCCCACCAAATAGGTTTTAAACTTGCACTCGACAGGGCCAAATTTTTAACCTGTCAGAACTTTCGACTACATTTTAGTAAAAACAATATTTAAAAAATCAAACTTCATAAATAATCCGGGATTTATAATGATATTGTTTTTATTATTATTATTATTATTATTATTATTATATTAGTAAACTACATTAAAATTATTTTTAATTTGTAAAAATAAAAATGTATTATTATTTAACATTAAAAACTACTATCACATAACCATTTTGAGCTTAATTTCCAAGTCAAATTAGAAAAATTTCAAGTTTTCTATAATTTGTCGTAAGTAGACTACGCTTAAATCAATTTATTTTAGAAAAATAAACATACATTGTTAATGATAATGTAGAATATATACCCTGATACTAGTTCAGGGCAAAATGTTAGAGCGATTTATTTTTTATTCAATTTTACAAAAATCAGTCATCAGTAGGCCTAAACTATTGTAAAATGATTGTTTTTTGGTTTTTGTTTTAGAAAAGCAAACATATAATTATAATGAAAAAACTTAACAGATACCCATTTTGGATCAAATCATTAGATCCATTTTTTTAAATATTAAAATTTTTAAAAAAGCAGTCATCAGTAAACTATGCTTAAACGATAT